>JAFIRS010002965.1:0-167209 GCA_018342105.1 Gonioctena quinquepunctata
CTGAATTTGAACATAACGTTTTGGGTGAGGTTTGTTTTGTTTGGTTTTAAATTTTGTTCATTTTAATATTTTTTTAAATTATTAAAATTAACTTATAAATTTAACTCAGAATAGCAGATTGAATTGCTATTTATTATCTTTGTTCTTTCACTGTAACCTTCTCGTCTTTTATATAGATTGAGATTTTTATTGTATGCTATCATTTGCATCTATCTTTTGACTCTCGATTAAAATTTGAAACATAAAACTTGAGGTTCAAAGGATATCCTTCGTTCTCCCCTTTTTGTACATATTTTGATTCCTATCATCTTCTTCGCATGATATATACCACGGAGGGAACCCATCTACGGAGACGGAAGGACTAGTAGCCTGGGAGGTCTTACAGCACATCAATATCAGCACTGGTCCGTGAAGATCAACTCAATTCACGCCGATAAGGGGGTCTAAAACCAACTATAGAACCACCCACGACCATCTTAATCGTAACCGCTGAAACCAAGTTCCTCCTAGAACCGCTGGGACCAGCTTCAAGAAACTAGCCTTCCTCTATCTCGCTCAAGATCTCCGAAGGTATATTCTTGACCAACAACTGGAGGAATCATAGGTGTAAATGTTCGAATTTTGATCAGAGTCAAAATTACTGGTTCCTTTTTTATGTAATTTTTCCATTTTTTTTTAAGAGAAGTTAAATACTTTTCTAGTATTTGTAAATTTTTTTATCTCACATATATGGCAGCTATCTATTGAAAAGTATGGAGAAACTTTAGCTGTGGCATTAGATATCTCCAAGGCGTTCGATCGAGTTTGGCACCAGGGACTCCTCGCCAAGCTTCCATCTTATGGCTTGCCCCCACAGCTATGTTCTCTGCTTGCTAGTTTTCTCTCAAACAGGTCTCTCCATGTAGTGGTCGATGGAGTTTCATCTGACACTCTACTCATAAATGCTGGTGTTCCTGCAGGATCCATTCTAGCACCAACACTATTTTTACTTCACATCAACGACCTGTTGAAAGCAACTTCATGTCCAGTACACAGCTTTGCCGATGATAGTACCCTCCATACCGCTTTCTCTTCCAGGGCCCCTATATCAGCCCGTGAAACCAGAAATGAACGAGGAAGAAATGTTAACAATATAAATATGGGCTTAGCAACAATTCTCGAATGGGGATCCAATAACTTGGTAGAATTCAATGCAAACAAAACACAAGCATGTCTTTTCTCTAGAAAAGCCGATCTCACTGTGCCTAACATAACTTTGTCAGGAGTAACCATACCACTTAAGTCATCCATATCGATGCTTGGTATTACTATCAGCAATAACCTTTCCTGGGAAAATCACGTGAGGTCCATTGCCAAAAGTGCATCCCAAAACTTGGTTTTTGTTTCGTGCCAAGAGCTATTTCACCTCCAGTCAGCTGCTTATGATCTATAAGGCACAGATCCGACCTGTCCTGGAATACTGTTCCCATATTTGGAGTGCGGCACCTAAACATATCCTGAAGCTATTGGATTCTGTCCAAAAAAGGGCAATTCGTCTCGTCGGTGATGCCTCGCTTACAAACTCGCTCACTTGTCTGGAACACCGTAGAAAAGTTGGCGATTTGTCTCTATTTTATAGATATTTTCATGGGCGTTGCTCTTCTGAAATATCAACAATCGTTCCTCCTTTGGCAGTCTCTTCGAGATTAACCCGTCAAGTTCAGTCTTCACACCCCTTCGTGGTCACTTTGGAGACCTGCAGAACATCACTTTCCAAAGACTCATTCATCCAACGAACTGAGAGGCTTTGGAACTCATTGCCTAGGGAGGTGTTCCCCGAGGCATACAACCTCCAGAAATTTAAGAAGAACACCAACTCCTACCTTCTTTCCCTTGGTTTCCACGATGTTCTCTGAACATTACAGGATATCCCTTTTCGTGGGAACCAGAACATATAAAAAAAAAAAAAAGTCACATCACATTTTGATCAATAATTTTTTTTTTTCAAATAAAACCCAATTGGCAATCCTTTTTAACATTCATTAAGAAAAAAATGACATATCATTATTTATTTGGTGCAGTAACAAACTGTATACATTCAAAAATTTAAATTTTTCCTTCAGTTCGAATATTTTTTCAACTTAGTAAGCTGTGGAAAACAACATTTCTGAATCTTGTCAACTAATTGTGTTTCGCTGTCATCTTTCATCTCAACTCTCGAAAATTATTTAACTTCCGGGAATTAGTTTAGTAGAAATGTAAAATCAAAATTATAGGTTCCAAGAAGTGAACAGGTGATATGTTATTAATTTACGGAGAATATCTTGAAAACATTGTCGCCGCTTGTCAGTTATACGCTGAACGATACCCACACAGAAGACACCCACAAAGAACCTTTTTCAAAAATGTGGAGAGAAGATTCCGAAAAGAACCCAACAATGGAGAAGATGATCGTAAGTGAGGAGGCAGAAATGAATGTTTTGCTTATGTCGATTTTGATCCAACCGCTTCGACGCGGGAATTGGAATACCAATGCAATGTCAGTCGAGAAAACGCTAGAAGAATTAAAAAAAAAACACCATTATCGTGCTTATAAGTATAACTTACACAATTAGTTGACAAGATTCAGAAATGTTGTTTTCCACAGCTTACTGAGTTGAAAAATTCTTCGAACTGCCAGAAAACTCATGCACTAGTTGTAGATTTTTGAATGTATACAATTTGTTACTGCACCGAAATACAAAAATGATATATGAAATGAAATGCATAAAGCACACACAAAGTCGTCTTCACAAAAGGTTCAATATAAATTGAAACAATTGGTAGACCGACAGGCAAAAAACAACTACTTTTCTAGCAAATACCACGCAGAACGTTGAATGATTTTCACCTGACAATCCATGCAAACTTCCATATAAATGGATATTGTTCGCAAATGTTTCTTTCTGATAAGCTCGATTATGTTTAAATTCATGTCGTGTCCACCTAACAATCCGCATACCGGTTTCAGGCTTTTTTGGCCCTCATCAGTACGGAGTAGTCACCAGCCAGAGATACAGAGAGCTCTGGCCGAACCGAGACACAATATAAACAAAATCATCATCGAGCTTTCGAGCTTTCTTTTATTAAAATATGCCAGTCGGAGATTTTGAGCCACTCTTACTGAGAAGGAATCTTTTATTTAGAATCCTATCGAGGTAGGAGAATTGTATGGAGTGATTCTTTCTGTCACTAGGTGTCGCCGGTTAAAAGTTATCTTTTCCGACGCACCTAAAGATGTTTTAAGCTCGATGATGATTTTGTTTATGTTGTGTCTCGCTTCGGCCAGAGCTCTCTGTATCTCTGGCTGGTGACTACTCCGTACTGATGAGGGCCAAAAAAGCCTGAAACCGGTATGAGGATTGTTAGGTGGACACGACATGAATTCAAACATAATCGAGCTTATCAGAAAGAAACATTTGCGAACAATATCCATTTATATGGAAGTTTGCATGGATTGTCAGGTGAATATGATTCAACATTCTGCGTGGTATTTGCTAGGAAAGTAGTTGTTTTTTGCCTGTCGGTCTACCAATTGTTTCAATTTATATTGAACCTTTTGTGAAGACGACTTTGTGTGTGCTTTATGCATTTCATTTCATATCTTATCCCCTTCATATGGCTTTTTCTTTCATTGAAAATGATATGTAATTTTTTTCCGTAATGAATGTTCTAGAGAGACAGGTAGGTGGCCCATAGGGGTGTCATTTGGAAAAAATTAATTTTTGATCAAAATGTGATGTGACTGAATTGATCAACCAGTAAGTGACACAAAAAATAATTTTTCAAAAAAAAATAAGTTTTTCTGTTATTTGCGACTCATTGTGAATAGCTTTGACCAAATGTCATTTATCCACGAGGTAAAATAAAAAAACAATTTTAATTTTAATTGTTAAAAAAAAATTACATTTGACATGAGGTTTGGATTTGTTTTGACCTGTTGAATTCGAATATGTTAAAATATACAGGGTGTTCTATTTGAAAAAACAAAGTTACTGGCATTTCCAGAAAAACCGGAAGTCCGTCATATTGGATTGTAATGTGATCACATCCGAAATGGTCGCTTATATAACTGTACCCGATTTCAGAAAAATCCGTTCACGAATGCAGAAGTTACAGGGGTGCCCCGATATCCTGTGTCACCCGGTATAGCAAAAGCTATATTTATCAGTTTTACCAAAATAGACCCATGTTATATTTAGCAATGTTACCTTCTTGTAGCAAAAGCAATTGAACCAAAATGCACCCATGTTAAATGTAGCAAAAATAATGCAGCAGAGTAGTTTCAGTAGCAGACGTTAGAAACAAAAATCGCGCATATATCATAAATTCCCTTTGGTCTTACCGACTCCGAATGGATAGCATAATTTTTGATAGATATATACAAAAAAGCTACATGTAGCATCGGAAATTGCTATATGTAAAATTTCTCCGTTTTGAGTTTCGCTAAATGTAGCATTTGTTATATAACTTTTGCTATATAGCAGGTTTTAACGCGGCTTTAGACGAATGAAGTCCATGACAATTATCCTATTCGCATACAGTGAATCCTTTTTTCCACTAAGGAAAGAAATCAGTGTCGTGAATCAAAAAAAAAAAACTGCAACAACTGAAGAAATGGCAATCAATGGAAAAACTCACAAAACTGGAACGTTTTTACATTTATTGATCGGCAGGAATAAAAAAATTAACTACGCTATTAGTTACTTCGTATTATCAGGTAGGTACACCGTTTATTCCGTTTTTTTTTCTGATGATTTGAAACTGTGCGTAGAACAGTTATTTGACAGGTTTAAAAATTGGATTAGATATCCGATTCAGATTCAGTTAGAATCGAAAAATATTGGAGATTAAGCAAGCGGGTGAGATCCAAAACCTTCCATGCTAATAAAAATTCACATAAATTGATACTGATATATCGGTAAACGATTAGTGACCCGAAATGATCTGATTTTATGCATGGACCAAACCGGAATGGAGCGAAATCGGTCGTCAGAGCCGTGCCTCAGGGTATTGCTGATTTCTTTGAATAAATGGACAGTTTCAATGTTTTCTTTTAGGCGATTCAACTCTAAAAATTTACTGCTCGGTATTCCTCGGAATTTGGAGTTGGTCCTGAATTTTTTTTGTATGTGGAAGGAGTTACTTTTTGTAGGGTACTTGTATTATGAAAATTTAAGTTTGGCTCAAGGTTTCTCACATATTATGGCTTAAGGGTTTGTACATATTAACGTTAGTTGAAAACATATGGTTCTTTAAGGTTTATATTCAAAGAATGAAGTAAATAACTTCGGAGGAGGATATTTTCGAGTACTTTTCTGATGACCCCGATATGGTAAAATACTGTATTTGTATCATAATAGTATTGCTTTCCAAACTGTCAACATTACTCAGCCAAATCTCGAAATAAAACTATAAACAATCTCAATCCTGTTAAGTGAAGTAAACAACGTCGAAAAAGAATAGAAGAGTACGTTTGTGATGACATAATAAATTTACCTTCATTTTCTGTTTTTCTAACTACTTTTAAAATCACTTTGTTTTTCCGAAACTAATCATACGATTTGATTTTGGTCCATTTGAAGTGTTACCGTCAGATCGTGATCTACCAATACCAGAATTTCATTGGATTCCGCAATCAATCAAAATCCCATGTATTCCGTGCGGTGTTCTTTCTTATACTTCAGCTATTTCATAAGAAGAAAAATATCGTGATTACTACCTTGTAAAGGCGCGGTACGAGAGAGGGGGTCATAGGGGTCATGACACCCCCTCCCCCCTCGGTGTTTTCATGCAAGTTTTTCAAAATATAAACGTGAGAGATCTGACAGGAAAGGATTACTGAAATGATTTGTTGAAGTTCATTCATGGGCGGTAATATTTGCTATGCTACATCCGTACACTTCAGAAAGGTAATTTTCCACTTTGAGGCGCCTGAAAACTTGGCTAAGAGCAAATATGTCAGAAGGGAGGCTGACGGGCTTAATCCTTTTACATATACATCCCGGGATAACCCCTGATGTCTCGAAAATAGAAGACTCCCTTTCAGTTTGTGGTTGAGGTTTGTGTTAATTTTTTTTATTTTATTAAAAAAAACCTTTGTGTTTTACTTGTGTTAAAGTTGACTTTAGAACTGTACCTTGCCAGTTAACTCCCCAAAAATAAAATCTTGGGCTGCGACCGCGCTTTTGTAATCCAATGTTCGTCGACATATTTATCAGGAAAGTAGTTGTTTTCGACTGGATATTAAACCCACCATAGTGTTTCTTTCTTTAAGATGAACATAAATTCTGGATTCGCGCAATTATATTTTGGGGTTGGTGTATTAATTATAACTATTCAAATAACTATTTTGTGCAATAAAATTTTCCTTTTTGTGTATTATATTAACACGATAATTTTTAACAGACGACATATAATGAATGCATCTGGTCAATACGATGGATGCATATAATATTAATGAGAAAACCACATTTAAATAAATATCGCAACATTAAGTATACACTTACTGTTCTTACATAACTTATAAAAGTACAAATTGAGGTTAACTTGCACTTAATTATAAAATCATCATCTAATAATTGTATAATTAAAGCTTTCCTTGCTTTCAAAGGACTGCGAGTGTTTCCGTTTATCGCGTACTTTGTTAAGAGTAGTTCATGTAATAAGAACGTAAAATGAGGATATAGCGGAAGAATCGAAATGTTTACGGACCAGGCACCAGCCGAGTCCATTATATGAAGATAATGCCCATTAAAGCAATTTGCGGTCGTGCTGCATATGTTTTTTTGTATTTGTTGTCCAAATTAACAGAACGCAAACACCGCATGTATTTGCTTTTCTGTTTTTACTTTTTTTTACCGACGAAACCAGAAAGGAGGAGGTTCTCTAGTCGACGCGTATATATATTTTTTTTTTCATAATTTTTTTATGTATGATCACGCATAACTTTTTACTGAGGCGTCCGATTCCGATAATTATTTTTTCAGTGGATAGGGTGTACTTCGAAAGTGGTCCTATTCAAAAAGATGAAATCCACCCCTAATGGTAGCAAAATGAAGGATATTGATCACTCACCCTCTGAATTCTGGTCCGTTAACCGATTCTATCAGGCATAACTTTGTACTGGGTTCTTCGATTTGGATGATTCTTTTTTTATTAGATAGGGTATACCTTATATTTGGATTTCGAATGAAATTATCTACCCTCATGGGTGGAAAAATAGGGGATAATTGATTTTTCACTTGTGAACATTGGCACAGACATACGTAGTTGACAATGACAGATCGCTACTGACATTATTTTTGTTCCACATCCGTCAAAATCATTATATTCTATGAGAGGATGGAATGATATACAAAGTAATGAAATAAACTAACCAGAACAACAAAAATAATTTATATTACAACAAATAGTAAAAGTAGATAATCATATTATTTAACTGGTAACAGTTGAAGTAAAGTGGGTAAGTTAGTATTTTGGAAGTAATCAAAAAACAAGTAGGTAGTAATTAGTACATTTTAGCCACAAAAAATTTAAAAATAAAACAAAATTTAACAAAAAATCAAACCGACGAAATACGGAACTGAAAAGTAAAAAATAAAATAAACCTTCTTAGTCTCAGTAACTAAGCTCCTAAACTAATGTGAGTAACTAATTTTGAGTCGGCGCTAAACAAACAATCAACGAAGATCATTAAATTACAGAATGTACCGCCCAGCTCGATGCTATAATTTTACGCCTTACGTAATTCATTTGCTTGTTTGTTTGGCGCCGACTCAAAATTAGTTACTCACATTAGTTTAGGAGCTTAGTTACTGAGACTAAGAAGGTTTATTTTATTTTCTACTTCTCAGTTCCGTATTTCCTCGGTTTAATTTTTTGTTAAAAAGTTTTTATTTCGTGACATATTATTAATTGTATATAAAATTATTTTTTTAACTGACGCGGCCGATACTTGATAAAAATCTATATTACAATAAACAAAGACAATCACCAAATTATTTTCACTAAATTGGGTTTACAAAACCACGTCACGAGTTTCGCTTCATAAAAGCTTCTTCAGGTGAATGTAATAGTCACCCAACAAGCATGACTTACAACGGCCTTCCAATGATTGCACTTCAAATTCAAGAATTTGTATAAAATGAGATGAAAATAAGGGACAGGTAAGTGAAATTGCGACTACATCTCAAGACGAGACCCATTTTTTAGAGCACTCAAATACCAGGTATTTAATGTATCTCGTGAAACTAAACATACTTGAGAAAACGATTCCAAGATATTTCATCTCCTCAATTCTCTTTAATGTGGCTCCATCAATACGATAGACGATATATCATTAACAAATAATACGAGAAGGAAAGGTCCCCAGATCTATCCTTGTGGAACCCCTGAACGGTGAATTCGAAGGAAGTCGTGTTTTTGAACTTCACATATTGCATTCCACTGGTTATATAACAGTATAAGTAAAAAAATGTTTTAAGTTAAACGGTTTTATTGTAGAGATACATAATAATGATGCAGATAATGTACTGACAACTAAAAAATAATTAGGTAGGTATAGGTACCAGTCATCACAACACTCTCCTCATCAATATAGGGCATTAATCAGACTAAAATAAAATCGTGGGGCGCGTCGAATTTCTATTATCTACAGTCAACCGCTCATATCAAAAAACTTTTTAACAAAAAATTAAACCGACGAAAAAATCAACTGAGAAGCAAAAAATAAAATAAACCTTTTTAGTCTTAATGATAATTGAGCTCCTAAACTAATGTGAGTAACTCATTTTGAGTCGGCGCCAAACAAACAATTTTCGAAGATCATTATATTACTTTGAAGAAGTAATCAAAACACCGCTGTGCATCTCCCTGCCATCATTTTACGCTTTACCTAATTCAATTGCTAGTTTGTTTGGCGCCGACTCAAAATCAGTTACTCACATTAGTTTAGGAGCTCAATTATCATTAAGACTAAAAAGGTTTATTTTATTTTTTGATTTTCAGTTGATTTTTTCGTCGGTTTGATTTTTTGTAAAAAAAAATTATTTTTCAATTTTTTGTGCCTGAAATTTACTAATTACTACCTACTTAATTTTTGATTCGTCCAAAATACTTACTTACCTAGCTCAACTATTAACTGTTAAATAATATGATTATCTACTTTAACTATTTATTGTTATATAATATATATTATTTTTCAAAATTCTGGTTGCTTGATTTCATCACTTTGTATATAATTCCATCCTTTCATAGAATGTAATTATTGTGACGGATGTAGGAGGATCTGTCAATGTCAACTACATATGTGTGCCAATGTTCACAAGTGAAAAATCAATCATCCCCTATTCTTTTACCCATAGGAGTGGATTATTTCATTCCACATTGAAATATGATCTACTATGAGGTATACCCTCTATCTATTAAAAAAGAATCATCCAAATCGGAAAACCCACTACAAAGTTATGCCTGTTAGAATCGGTTAACGGACCAAAATTCAGAGGCAATATCCTCCATTTTGCTACCCTTAGGGATATATTTGTTCAAATTCAAATGGGACCAACTTCGGAGTACACCCTATCCAATGAAATAAGAATCATCGGAATCGAACTGCTCTGTAAAAAGTTATGCGTGATCATACATAAACAAAATATACGCGTCGACTAGAGAACCTCCTTCTTTTTGATTTCGTCGGTTAATTACGCTACGCCCCATGATTTTATTTAAGCCCTATATTGATGAGGAGAGTGGTGTGATGACTGGTACCTGGTACCTACTTAATTATTTTTTAGCTTTTAGTATATTATCTGTATCATTATTATGTTTCTTTATAATAAAACCGTTTGACATTAAAAAAACATTACTTATTTTATTTTCAAGTTTTTAGTTATTTATTTAGTTACTTAATATCTCTTATTCTATTTAGTACATTTAGTGTCTCATTATTACAAGGTTTCTTTTCTGTCAGTTTGTTGCAATCTAACTCCTCAATACATAATCCTTCCAAAGACTTTACTCGACTCAGTGTCACGTAAACTTGTCCTTCCTCAAACAATTTCGATCCTAAATACACGATACGAAATCTCGACTTGAGTGGGGAATTCTTTCTTGAATCACGATTCTGAGTTGACGAAGTCGTTTGTTTTGATTGACTGTCGAAACTCTATGTATTGACTGTCAAAACTCTATGATCCACCATTTTGTTTTGGACGCCATCTTGGATTTGGTATTTTTCCATGGTGTACTGTATTCTACTAGTCAAACCCTTTTATTTGATATCCATATTGAGGGGGTTCCAAGGCGGCTCCAAGATGGCGGACATGTTTTGTGATTATGGTCCGATTTGATTCAAAATTGCTATGTGAGGGTTTTCGGGGTCGGAGATTATGAATTTTTTGTCAAAATTCACAAATCCAAGATGGCGGACGTGTTTTGTAATTATGACTTTTGAAAGTTTTTAATTAATCATTATTAATTATTTTTTACACTGTGTGTTCTTCAATGAAATTATTTTTCTAGCAGAATATAAGAGTGACAGTCTGTTTCCTTTTTCGAGTACCTTCTTATTTCTACAAGATATATCCGTCACTGGCTCATTTTATCACTGTGTGTCAGTGACCTAATTTCTTTCCACCGCGTGTTCGTGAACAATACTTTATGTTTTTGTTAAATATGTGACAGTTTCTTTCCTTATTTTCATTTATGGAATTGATTTAGTATTCATATGTGGTCAACTACCGAGTTCTCATTCGATGGAGTATTTTCTGTTCCTGTGGTTTACTGTTGCTTTACAGTTATAAAACCTGCCTCTCTATCGAATCGAAATTATTTCACTGAATTTTTAATTTCAGAATATTCCATATTCCGAAAAATAAATACTCATATCATTTGGAATAGTTTTCGGTCATCAAACTATATACGTATAAACTATAACATATTTCAATTTCCAAGGTCGAACAGTTTATTTGCAATAAGACAGAGGCCATTTGTGTTACGTTTTTACTTAGATATTGAATACATGAAATAGGGTTTTTGATGATACTTCTGGTGAGTTCTTATCATAAAAACAATGCATACCTTCGCCATATTTTGAAAGAGAAATACATTTTACATCACAAAATATTGGAAAACAGAATCATAACAAAACATTTTATAATAATCATAATAAAATTATTATTATGGTTAAATCAATATTTTTTTCTAACGAGAAACATGGAAGTAGTTTGAGTTTTTATAGAAGCTATTTGTGCTACCAGAATATTGTGTGTGTGTGTGTGCTACATAAAGAAAATCATGATATGAGGAAGTGGAAGCCAATATGGAAAAAGAGTAGCAAAATAATATATTTTCGATACTACATAAACACGTATTTTCCAAATATCGAATTGAAAAGGCAACGGTGCTACTTTTGACATGGTTCATTCGATTTGTAAAACAAGGAGTTATGTAGATATTTATGGTCTTATACTCACATGTGGGGTGGAACTTCAAAGAAATGCTTGTTGTCGTACTCTTTAACCGCATTGGGTCCATAAATGTTCAATTCTTTATAAGGATTTACTGATATAAGTACTGGACCGATATATGTCTGAAAAAAAAACATTATTCAAAAACCAATTAAAGGTAGGAAACACTTATCTCAGAATTGATATGTATAAGGTGTTCAGTTTATGGATAGAAAATTTGTTTAATATCTCAAAACTATCAAGATATTGCTGCATATCGTCAGAAAGGTTAAGTCTTCTCCAACCCTCAAAAACTTCCTAAACCGAATGCTCTGTCCATTTATAAGTGATTATTATTCAATATGAATACTCTAATACAATTTTTCTCTTTTCGATTCCTCGAACCTTCAAATTTTCAGATATATTTAGAGGTCTACCTGGCATAATATAAATACATTCCATAAAGTTGCTTTCAAATAGTTGATAATTTTCGGGAAATATCCTCTTTATAAATATATATATATATATATGTATATATATATATATATATATATATATATATATATATATATATATATATATGAAAGAGAGTATTAGTGAGGGGACTGTTAAAAACAAAGTAGAAGTAATTTAATGGACATAGCCCTCAGAGAGAAGTGTTAACCGTAGACAGTGTTTGCTTCGGATATACGTGGAAGTGCAAGATGAACACACTTGGTAGAAAACAACAAATCAGAGTCAACAAACAGAAGCCAGTCGCTCATTTGTGGTTTCGTCAGGACCGAATTCAGCACAACCAACGTCACCAGGAGGAGCTATAGTACCGGTGACATCCGAGTCCAGGAATATAAATATATTTATTATTTATACTCCTGGACTCGGATGTCACGCAGGTAGCTATAGCTGCTCCGGGTGACTTGGTTGTTGCCCTGAATCAGGGTCTGCTGACCGAAACCACAAATGAGCGACTGGCTTCTGTTTGTTGACTCCGTTGATTTGTTGTTTTCTACCAAGTGTTGTTCATCTTTGCACTTCTCCACCGTACTGATGAGGGCCGAGAGCCCGAAACACGTGTCTATATATATATATATGTATATATATATATATATATATATATATATATATATATATATATTATATATATATATATATATATATATATATATATATATATATATATATATATATATATATATATATATATATATATTTTATTCTGTTAAGAGGTGTACCTTAATAACAAATTATGACTGAAAAGAAAGGTAATTCTGAGAGGACGTGATTGTACATCACATTTAATTGCCTAAAGGTTGCTTAAAATGAATCAAACCACTTTTTTATTATTTCAATAAAATATAAGATTTTATATTTTTCACTACTGTCATAATTCCTTAATTTTGGAAAAAATTTTTTATATTTGGTTGTATATATATATATATATATATATATATATATATATATATATATATACATTCCTATACTACTTTCAATTTCAGAATAATATTTATAATTGTCATGATATTGAGGTGTCATTTTCCATAAAATTCAAATTCATTATTTGTGTCAGGTCGATTGAATTGTCAGTAGTAATATCCCTAGGACATTGATAATAGACGAGATAATTTGATGACAATCGAAAGCTCATTCCTTGGTAACAGCCCGAAGCCGAAGGCTGAGGGCTGTTACCAAGCAACGAGCTTGAGAAATTTGTCATAAAATTATGAGGCATTTGTCAATGTCCGAGGGATATTCGGCGGATAAATTTTTGACAAAAAAATGTATAACTCAACCTAATGAAACATTCATTTATTTATTGAAAGTACAGTTAGTGAAAGTACAATTATTAAAATTTTATTTAACATTAGATTCCTTGCTGTTCTCTACTATAGAAGATCTATTACCACGCATAATATTTATGATCTTGTTGTGGTATTCTTGATCGAGATTTAAGTATGGTTTTATAGAATTTTGATCGCTATGACCAGTAATTTTCAGCAATTGTTGTTCTTCCACACCAATTTTTTCCAATTCGCTAACAGTGATTTGTTATCTTATTGTCCTTTACATTCAAGCCAATTGCCTCAGCAGCAGATTTAGTCCATACATTTATTGTATTTCTTCCAACAGGTACATTATCGTACCATTTGTCAGTGTCGATTTGGTTTTAAGAACAGTCGTGGTGAGGTAATATTGTCGCCTCGTTTTGATATCAGTTTATGAAAATGACGTACAGGGCAGCTTTGTCTTTCACTATTGGAAACCAACCATTTACTACTTGTATAGCTTTTAGAACCACCTTGGCACGTTTTATTGAACACCGGATTGTATTCAATGCGATTTGTTGGAGAGTCATCGTTATTTTTCTCGATTTGAAAAAAATCCACCAGAGATGCAACTGCCTCTCCTCCTCGCCACACTAATTCTACAACAGCAATATTGTAAAATTTACGCATAAGATCTTCAGGAGTATTTTCATCCCATAGCAATATTATTTTGTTAACTTCAGACAAATTTAACGAAACTGAACTGGACTTACGTTTACATGGATCTGCTTGTAGTTTCTTCCTGATTGCATCGCGGGCATCTCGGGCTGGTTTAAATACTATATTGTTAAACGGGTCAATCATAATATTATAGTCATTATAGTACTTTTCTTGCAAAAGTTTGCACGAAACGTTCCACATTGTCTTCACCGTTGCTTCTTTAAATTCGGTCCCGTCTTTCTTTCTCATATTGACTGCCCAATCTTTTAGTATCAACGCCAATTCTTCTAAGCTTCAATTGTTCTATCATGATCAAATTACATATCTTTCTTATGACTGAATCGCAGGAAGGGATATATATATATATACAGTGCTTCTCAAAAGTCCGCTCCCCCCTTCTCATTTTTTGAACGATTATACATAAACAAGTGAAATTTGGAAACTGAATATTGGTTGTGGTTGTAAACTTCCTTACTAGTGATGATAGATGACGAAATCGTAAAAAATGACGTCACAAGGATATTGTGGTATTTTAAAAGGTATCGAAAAAACCTATTCAATGATACCAATTTTGTTTGTGTTTATGGCAGTTTTTGCAACTCACTTTTAAAAAACGCAAAGCTGTGATGAATTAAATCAGTTAATACTAAAATTCCAAATTCAAGCTCCGCCTCTGGATAGTTGTCAAATAAGCTGACGTTTTTGTTAGTCTCCCTAATTCGACGTTTTTGTAATTGTCCAAGTTTTTGTACATTTAATTTGTGTAATGTTGATCGAACGTTCAACTGTTTTAGCAGCTTTTGGTACTTTTAATATTTTTGTACATTTTAATAATTTGTTAAACTGTTGTGAGCCGAACGTTTAAGTGCTTCAAGAAGCGAAATGGTACGTGCTTCAGGTGATAAAGTAGCAGCGATCCTAATTCTTGGTGAAACTGGACAAAATATTCATGCAGCAGAACGCATTTTTAATGAGAGGTTCCCGATCGCCCCGTTTCGAGGACTTATTTAAGGGAGCTTCTTCGTAAGTTTGAAACAACGGGTAGTATTAATGATGCGAAACTATCTGGCAGACCACAAATTTCTGATGAGAAAAAAATTGATATACTGGCAGAAGTAATAGTTAATCCTACTTCTTCAACAACTCACGTTGCATCTACCTGTGAAGTCAGTCGAAGTACAGTACACAGGGTGTTGAAAAAAAAACAAATTTCATCCATACACATTAAAAATGGTTCATCAACTCTCAGACGACGACGACCCAGACCGAAGACTAGAATTTTGTGAGAATATGGAAACTAAAATTAACCAACAGCCAGACTATGTCAAAACAATTTGTTTTAGTGACGAAAGTACTTTCTATCTAGATGAAAATGTAAATACACAGAATGTGAGGTATTGGAGTGACGCAAATCCTCACCTGTTTCGTGCAACACATACCCAATTCGTTGGATGAACTTGAGGCGCATATCAAAGGATTGAATCCCAAAAAAGCGCCTGGTTGTGACGGAATTTCTAATTGTATGATCAGGAATTTTCCGGATAACCAGGTGCAGTCAGTATTGAATATCATCAACAATTCACTGCGCCTCAAAAGATTTTCTCGAAGGTGGAAGCATGCCATCGTGGTCATGATCCCGAAAGAAGGTCAGAACCCGACCTTCCCGCAAAATTGTCGACCAATCAGTTTGTTATGCTGTTCAGCTAAGTTGGCTGAAAAAATCGTTCTCGAAAGGCTTGATGATGAAGTGGAGGACAGAAATGTCCTACCGAATGAGCAGTTCGGCTTTCGTCGCGCTCACCCCACCGAGCTACAGGTTTTTAGGCTGGTGGAAAGTACAATCTCTTCGCTAAACTCCAACAATAGTGCTCATATTGTTCTTCTAGACATAAGTAAAGCATTTGACAGAGTATGGCACGAAGGCCTGCTCTGCAATTTAATCGATTTTCACTTGCCTTTGAGCCTGGTGAAGTGGATAAAGTCGTTTCTCATGGGTAGGACATTTCAGACCAAGGTTGACAATTTTCTCTCGGACCCGAGATAAATTGAGGCCGGCGTTCCTCAGGGGGCAGTACTGTCTCCTGTATTATACGCACTCTTCACTTCCGATATACCACGAACCGAACACGTGAATGTTTGGACAGGTATCCTGGGAAACCACATCGTTGGGCCTCTTTTTTTAAATACTAATTTAACTGGTGAGGTTTATCTGGAGCTGTTGCAAAACGCAATAGAACCGTTAATCCTTGAAATTTTGGAATGTTATTTACAAATTGCCGAATTCATCTGGATTATCAGATGAATTCGGCAATTTGGAAATAACATTCCAACAGGATGGTGCTCCTCCACACTATTACGTTGCAGTAAGACGGTATTTGGATGGGGAGTATCGTTGTAGATGGATTGGACGACGAGGTTCAACGGAATGGCCAGCTCGATCACCGGACCTCACTCCTTTGGATTTTTTTCTGTGGGGGTACCTTAAACCGAAGGTTTACGCCACTGAACCTGACCATATTGACGTTTTAAAACAACGTATTGTTGCAGAATGTGAGGTTGTTTCCGCAGACACATTTGCAAAAGTACGAGAAGAGTTTAAAACTAGGATATTTCACTGCCAGGAAGTAAATGGAGGTCACGAGCAATTTCTTTAAGTAGATACTGATTCTTAAATCTGTGATTAATATCATACTGAATGGAATTTAAATTTTAATGTTTACTAATGAGCCATTAAAACTGCCATAAACACAAACAAAATTCATTCATTGAATAGGTTTTTTCGATACCTTTTAAAAGAGGTGTCGCTTGCCGTAGGGTTCCATTTAAAATTATTGGTCACAATGGCCTTGTGACGTCATCTTTGACGATTTCGTCATCTATCATCACTAGTAGGGAAGTTTACAACCTTTAATATTCAGTTTCCAAATTTCACTTGCTTATGTATAATCGTTCCAAAAATAAGAGGGGGGAGACTTTTGAGAAGCACTGTATATATAGCTTTATTTGACTTATTAATTTATTTTTACATAGGGTATCGCAAAACATCGCGATGCGACCTCCTACTGCCTCTTCACGGGGGTGGGACGTACATTTTATCCTTGAAATACAGAATGAAATGATGTACCATACTTAATAGATAATGAATATATTTTGATGAATTTGGTCGAACGCGTTAGGTTTTAATCAAAATAACATCTTCGAGTGCAGCTCTGAAATTTTGTGCAGTTATAGTTTTTAACTATAGAAATTGCGTGAAATTATTGCCAGAAGTCTAGGTCGGTAAAGTTGTGAGAAAATTGTTCAAATTTTAATGACAAGATTCAGATTATTCGTTATTAATATTAGTATAACATAGTTAACTATTGAGGGTAATTGTGGGCCTTCAAACCATTTGAATTCGTACATTGCTTGTTGATTGATCTATCCAGCCACAATCAGTAGATTCGAGATCCGTTGGAACTGCTAAATGTGCATTTGCCCAAATATTTGCGATGTATCTCGCCGAATTGCAACTCGAATTGAGTTCTATTGACAAATTGTTTTTTTATGTGATTCCTTATAGGTGGCTCGTATATACTTCTGATACTTGAAAATTACCAATGCATTTAATTCTGTATTTCAAGCATAAAATGGAAAAACCCCCGTACGCCTCCGTGAAGGGCAAAAAGAGGTCGTTTCGCGATGTTTTGCGATACCCTCTATGTAAAAATAAATTGTTTCAAGTCAAATAATGTTATATATCCCTTGCTGCGATTTGCTTATGAGAAAGATCTGTAATTTGATCATAATAGAACAATTGAAATTTATGCATAATACTTTCGTTCGACAAATTTGAGCTATTTCCTGGGAAAAGTACGCCGAAAAACCAGGTTCAGAGAAATTTTCAGCAGCCTTCGGCTGCTGCGGAGCAAGTCATGCTCTGTGGAAATGCTGTTTTGTGTCTTGAGGGTTTGTGATTCTATGCATCAATTTCTTAAGGTACTATAATAATTCTGTATGTTTTTTTCCTGTACCACTGTATGGTCCATGAAGTGTCTAAAGTGTGAGCATTATATAGCCCTATCAACAAACTGAGCTTTTCAATTGAATACTGAATAGAAGGAATTCTTAGCCAATTCATTGAAGTGGTTTATTTGATAAAGTAATCCAAGTTTATCGACAGTTTATGGAATTTGAGAATCTATCTCTACAATATTTGACTGGACTATTTTCGGACGTGTCGTGAAATAACTCTTTTATGAATATTCAATACTTTTTTGGAAGATACTGACATCAAGTCAAATTATTCACTGCTCAATTACGAAAAGTTATTATAACATCAAAATACGAAAACAGACATTGTGATTCAAACAAGATAAAATTAAATTCTCATATTGTCACGAAGAGTAATTAATTTTTATGGTATGAGTAACTAATTTTTACGTATTGTTCAGAGTTGGAATCAATGAGAAGAGGAAAACATAGAAAGTGTCCAAAGTGCATAGTGGAAGTAATATCACGCCAATCAAATTTCTTCTTATGATAGAATACGAAGTGATGAAAGAACTGGCCTAACAATTAACTTTAGAATTAATTTTGAAATATTCAGCTCTACGAAAGTGATAGGTGAGATAATCGACATTTCTGGAATCTGGAAATGGAAGATTTAAACAGCACCAACAACTTATGACTCACTGTTTTCATTAGAAAAGAGTAAGTATCAATTTGGAGACACAAAATAAACTTACTGTACAAATAGTATACGCTTGTTGTCGTTTCCACTTCAAATATAATAATATGAAAAGGTTTTCCAAGGAAATACAACGAAAATGTGAAACTGGTAAACAAAGCGTACATAATAGAGACATAACATTCGACAAATGATGACGCATATCTCTTTTAGGGTCAATCGAGTACATTTATTAAAGAACCAGAAAATGTTCCGGAAATTTTAGTATATTTTAAACTAAATACTTATTATCAATGTTATTTCCCTATTTCAAATGCTCTTTGGGCTCAACACTATGTACTATGCATTTGTTTCGCACAAAACACTATACTAACCCAAATGGTTTCAATCTTTGGATTAGGAGTTGGTTGTCAAGTAACTGAAGAGCCTTTGTAATGTGATTAAGACCGAATCTGTCTTATGATTTAGTCTGCCACTGTTGGGTTATTTAGGTCACGATGCTGATGTACCATGGGGTAGGACTTTATTTTGGAAGGTTTGGGTAATATTTATGTCCAAATCCTTTACACAACTCCAAAGATACAGACTTGGTTGTTCATCAAAATCTTGTTATATAATGAGATTTAGGAATTGCTACTCAAGAAGCAATAATGTTGTTTGTATTTTAGATCCATCCTTCATACCAAACATTATCAAAAGCTTGAGCAACATTCAAAAATAGCTCTGTTGGGCAGTATGTAGGTTTACCTAATGAGGGATAATGACATCTCACAATCTTTTATCTATTGTTGTTAATCTTGGTGCCCAGACTATTTGTTTCGCATTGAAGTCCTTACCTATTGAAATCTTTCTATAACTCGTTGAACAAAGTAGTTATTATTTTGGGTTTTGATATTATATTTCAGAGAGCAATAATAGAGGAGCGTTAGACAAAAAATATGCGTTATCTTGGAACCGACAAAACTATTCCAATTTTGATGTATTTTAATGTCGGTGATTTAAAACGACAAAAAAAAAATCTTAATATTTAAAAAATGTATGCATTTTATCAACTAGTCTTTTGAAATCAAGATGATGAGTTTGATGCTGAAAAGAAATTTAGGCAGCGGATTGAATTGAAAAGAAAAAATTATAACTACTTAAATATTTGTAATTATTTTCTCTATATATGTTTTAGGCATACTGAAATATATAGCCAACTTCATATTTAGGGAGTGACTAGAGGACATACACTACAACGAACATCTTCTATGATTATATACCTCGAAATACAGCATTTTGCTAGTATATCTGCGAATATACATGCTACTTGCTATAAAACAAGTAGGTATTTACCATTGTTTATACCAAACCTATCAAAATAATTCAGTCACTGTCAGATGAAGTCCAAGTAAAATAAAAAAATGAGGTTTCGGAATCACTTTCTTGGAAGAAAATTCAAAAAACCGTAGAAAAACATAGTTTTTTCAAAGGTATGTTTGTAATAGCTAGCTCGATATTTAATCTGGTCATATACCACTCGTGATAGATATTTTGGGTAGAGTAGTATACTTTGATATTTTCCCGCCAATATTGTTGCAGAAATACCACTCGACCAAATTTCTTTTGAAAAATACCCCTCCAGCTTCGCTATCGATATCAATAGAATAGAATAGAATATAATGTATTTCCCAGTATCCCTTATTGCGATTACATAGTTCTCAAAAATATCACATATACAGGATGTTAGTGAATAAGTGCGACAAACTTCAGGGGGTGATTCTGCATGAAAAAATAATGACAGTTTTCTACGAGATGTTGTGTTGTGTTGAAGTTTTTCTTTATTTATTTATTGCTATGAAACTGGTCGAGATATGCAAATGAAATTTGGTGAGTTTTAAGAGGTAGTTATTGCGCATATTTTGACATGCAATTAAGAATTTTATGTCCATCATTGATCTCAATTTTTTTTTAAGAAAAAAATGGTACGCCACTGAGATATTTCAAATTGAATTTTTGAATTCCTCGTTCAATTTGTGACAAAAAATCTTTCCTGCCTTTTTTTCGTATGGGGCCCCTACCTATCTAACTATTTGGATATACTGTATCTAAGTGATTACGTACACTAATGCTAAAATGGACTTGTGCACCATCATGCATGAACCAGAAGTGTTGTCTCAGCTGTAAAGGAATTTCTTCAAGAAGAACAGGCAACTCTTTCTGTAGGGCATTAAGGTAAGAGTCGGCTGTTAGTCGTTTTGGGAGGAAATATGGACTGATTAAATGATCATCAAGTACCCCATTTACTGAAAACTGATGCTGAAAATGAGCTTCAAAAATTCCATGTGGATTTTCCTCAGCCCAGAGGTGATTGTTATGGAAATTTCGTATACACTGTCGTCCAAAATTAGCCTCGACAGTGAACAAAACGCCATTTAAAAAATTTGGAATTTGAGCGATTTGATGAAGAATCCCATGGCAAAAAACTAGGCGCGGAAAAAAGTCCCTAGGTAGTAGAGCTTGCACACGTTGAATATGAAACGGATACAATTGCTATTCTTCAAGAATTTTAAATACAGTGAAGTTGCTGACATTCAGTATGTTGGCAATTTTTCGAGTACTTGTTTCAGGTGACTCCGCAATTAACTCGAGAACTGCTTCTTCTAGTTGCACAGTTCGTACTTCTCGAGGGCGCCCGCATTCAGCCGTTTGTTTCTTAAATGTACCATTTTCGCGCAAACGTTGGTGGAGACGAGCAAATATTGTGTGATGGGGTACCCTACGTCCTGGATACAACTCAGCATATAATCGTATCCATCCATCATTGAATAACTACTATATACAGATCTTCTTTTACTGGATATAAGGTGTCAGGTACCCAGCTTGCCACGTTACGTCACGTGGCGAAGGGGGCATCTCCGTTGGCGTTGGCGGTCTTCTGGCATATACCAGGATTGGGACTTATCGATTGAGTTTGTCATTTCAGCTACGCCAATGACATTGACACTATGAACTAGTGATCCAGCAGTAACTAAACAATCAACGGAGTTTTTATAGGAAATACATTTATTTTTTTCTGGACAAATCCTAAAAAATTCAAAAAGAAACATATTTTTATTTTTTAATGCACTATCAACTGTTAGCAGTAGTGCAAGAAGTTAGTTTACACCCTGTAAATGTGAATCTTTCCAGAATAACGTATATGACAGGAGATGGTAGAAGGATTTATTTGTTTGGAGGTTGTAGACGATGAGGTAACTTGATTTCTCTCCATCCATAATAAATTTGGAAGTTTTTCACGACGTTTCGATTGCTTGTATCTGCAATCGTCTTCAGGTGACTTTCGATTGGACCAATGCTTCTCTCAATGTAGAACCATAGAATTCGATGGTGCTCAGTCTAGGCGTGGTCAGCAATTTCCGATTTTGACGTTTCTCCGCGTTGGGTCCATTTATTGTGTTCATCCAATCTTACCGACAATAGCCTCTTTGTCTCTCCGATGTAGGAATCTCCGCATTCACATGGAACTTCATAAATGCAGTTCTTATTGATTTCGGTTCTGTTGTCAGGTTTGGTCTTGGTGAGGAAACCCCGTAGAGTACCGCTGTATCCTTCTGATCTTCTCGGAGACACCTTTGATGTACGGAAGGTAGATCACTGTGCTTTGTTGTTGCTCTTCGAATGTCTTTGTTCTCTCGAGTTGTTTCAAAACTTCTATGAGTTTTTCGGGGTATCCATTTACATGAACGTCCTATCTGATGTGGTTTGACTCAGCATCTAGTGACTCCTTGTTGTTGCATATGTGTTTCGCTCTTTCCACAAATGTTCGTACGATCCCTCTCTTTGTCGAACTCGGATGGTTGGAGCTGTAGTTGAGAGACTGTCCAGTATGTGTCTTCTTTCTACAGACGGAGGAGCGGAGGACGTTGCCTGTTCTCTCAATATTCGCATCAAGGAAATATAAGGTACTGCTGGTTTTCATTTCCATCGTGAATTTGATCGAATCTCTGATGCTGTTATTTCTCAAGAGAAATTCTTGAAGATGTTTATCTTTGTGGCTCCTTATAATGAAAGTGTCATCCACGTACCTCAATCACAGTTTTGGTTTATGTTCCGCCTCTCCGCCATGTATATGTTGGCAATAATGGAAGAAAGAGAAGATCCCATTGGGAATCCGTCGTCTTGAGAGAAGAATCGGTCCTTTTCTTGGAAATATGCGTTGTGTAGGCAGCACTGCAGTAATTCCAATATCGCTTCGAGATGGGAAGGTTAGTCCATTTGTGGAGCTGGTTATCCCATTCGAGTTTCCTTCTGATGATGCTAAGGGATTCCTTAATGGGGCCATTGGTGTGGTTCTCCACGTCGAAGCTGACGAAACCATCTTCTTATTCATGCTTAACATTCTTGATGGTGTCTACGAAGTGCATGGAATACTTAACGTATGAAATGATTTGTCCTTGTAAGGGTTGTAGTATCGGTAGGAGGTATTTCGAACTGGTGAGTTCCGGGAGCTGGTGATTGGTCTCAGTGGCATGTCTGGTTTATGGATTTTCGGAAGCCCGTAGAGATGAGGTGGTTTGCTATAGTGTGGCGTCAGATGTGATCGTTAGTTGTCTGGAATTAAAGTTTTATATTTCCTCAGAGTGCTCTAGATCTTCCTCTCTATAGTGGGTGTTGGATCCTTCTGTATGGATTTATAGTTTCCTGTGTGGAGTACCAACTCTATCTTGTCATGTTCATGATAACTGTGGCGTTTCCTTTGTCGGCTGGAAGAATCTTTATAGATGAATCCTTTTGAAGGATTTTGAGGACCCTCTGTTCTCCAGCACTGATGTTTCTTCGGGAATTTCGCACCTTCTCTTTCCATATGAATTATTTCGCCTGGATAGGATTCATTCTGCTACTGGTTAACTCTTATGATGGGTATCCTTTTTCGAGCAGGGACTCCTCTACTTCTGTAAGGGGTTTCGATGAGATATTTATTATACTTTTCTCACCTTCGCTGTTAATTCGTGGAGACCGTGTTCTTTCGGCTATCCGGTTCCATTTCTTCTGATGCCTCCTCTCTTGTTCTTGACGGATTCTCGCGCATGTGTTTTTAATCTTGGCAAATATGGGTTGATTGTCCTCCTCTAAGGTGTACTCTCTGATTCACACACATCACTGCACATGATGGAATTACACGCACCACTGCACCGACAGACATATAAATAGGTCAGTAGCACCTAAACTTGTCAGTATTTACCTGAAGGCGATTTCAGATATAAGCAATTGAAACGTCGTGAAAAACTTTAAAATCCCTTGAGACGATGGACGTCCGTAACGAGAGTAACCTGAACAAACACGATTAAAAATAGAAATTTGAGGTAGTTTTCTTATTTTGAACTCTTTGGTAAATATTTATTATAGTAGTATTAGTTTTTCAACTCTTATATACGATAAAATACGCTTCTGTGTTCACTGCGCCAAAAAACATATTTCACTTACGTATATGACATCTGCCTTGAATCTCTTATACAAGTTGTCTACAAACACATGTTCGCTTTCAAAATTTTCAAGAAGAACCGCATCCTGTACTCCTACCCTGTCCCGGTCATGTAGCAGCTGTTCCATGTTTCACCTGTAACAAAACGACATCATAATGAATGGAAGCTGATAACGACATCAGGATTGTTCATTCATAATTAGTCACCAACAATGAGGCATTTGCTATGGTGATATAAGTTGGAAATTATTTATCAGTTGTTAGTTACCTTGAATTATTTTCAAAACATGTCGATAACGAAATTAGTTAGATACGGAACAGTTAGAAAACTGCACCAGCATTAAAATCCAGTTTCGAAACAGTTGATAGTTATGCACGTATCGAAAACCTAAATAACGATACAAATATTTGAATTCAAATTATTGTCAAATTTTGGTGGAGGACACGGTTTATACCAAGTAACTGAGTTTCTATTCAAGGTCTGGTGGAAGCGTCTATGAGATAACATGATGATTATTATATTTTGCAGAAACTAAGTATGAGTGTCTTACTGAAAATGACCTCGAAATTTACGCCAGTCAAAATAGACCGCTAATTCACAATAACTACAAACATTTCTCCAGCACTGCCGGATGTTGAGGCATCCAGTAGAGACTAAATATAAAAATTTGCACATTCATCCGGTAACCGGAAATTACTCAAATTCGCATAAAACGTTAATTAGCAATATCTCTTCGGACAAAATTGCAAACATTGTGCAAATTGCAGGTTTATTCCCTAACTTCTTTTCTACATCCCTTGTAAAATTTGCACACGCAATTTTCAACCGGAAATACGAATAATTCTTGATTACGTTGTAATTAGCGCTAATTCTGGTGGTAAAATCATGGTTCCGTCACCCCTAAAATGCTTTAAATTTGCAAACTTTCCATGTGTACGGAACTTCAAAAAATTATGGATAACGCTAAAAACAGTCTCACGGGCAAAGTTTCAGGGGTCACGAAATTGCAAACAATGTTTTCGTGCTGTGCAAACTTTGGTGACATAATTTTAAGTCGCCAATTGAGTTTGCACATTTTTCAGTATCGCGGAAGATGGCGGAAATGAACATTATTGTTAGAAGCAATTTTCGCAAATGCCACAAAATTCCAAACTTTGTGCATTTTCTTCTTGGAGTTCTGCTATGGCAAACAATTCTACGTATGAATTTGCAACCCTATAAAATGTCGGGAAAACCGGGCAATAGAATTTTATTAATTAAGTCGATTTTCGCGAATGACACAAAATTCCAAACATTGTGCAATTTTTTCTCAAAGTTCTGGGATGGCAAATAACTCTACCTATAAATTTGCAACCCTATAAACCGTCGGGAAAGCAGTACAATGGAATATTGTCAATTGAGTCGATTTCCGCGGATGACACAAAATTCCAAACATTGTGTAATTTTTTCTCAAAGTTCTGGAGAGGCGAACAAGTTGACGTATGAATTTGCAAACCCATAAAACGTCGGCAAAGCAGGGCAATGGAATATTATCAATTAAGGCGATATTCGCGAAATGGTAATCTTTTTGAAATTTTCGCTCAATAATTGAACCCGATCTGGTGGAATCGGCTTTTATTATCAGAACCCTCCAATGCATTTCACAAAACTCTTCTGCTTGCCTTTCAAAATTGTTTTCCTCTACAGAAAATAAAGGACAAAGAAAAAAATAAAAAAGCATGGATATCCCTAGGAATAAAAAAATCGGCTGCTAACCTTAGGTCATTGAACATAATAAGAAAGCACACCACTGATGAGTGGTTTTTACTCTACTTCTATAATTACAGGCGCACCTATAAAGTCGTAATAAAAGCTGCCAAGGAAAACTACTACAAACACAGAATAGAGAACGCAAAAAACAAAATGCGCGAAAACTGGTCTATAATAAACAACCTAAGGGGCAAAAGTACTCATCTCCCCTCCCATATGAACATTGAACCAAACAAACTTAATGAATTTTATTGTACAGTAGCTAAAAAACTGATCCGAGACATAGTACCAATGACTGACCCCTTGCATTATCTCAAACATATATCCATATCAGATAGCTTTTACTTATATAACACTGACATTGACGAACTCAAATCGATCTTTAACCGAATGAAAAATAAAAAATCTTGTGGGTTGGATGAAATATCAGTGAAAATATTACAAAATTTGCCAGATGAGGCGTTGCATGTATTAGTCGAAGCAATTAACATTTCATTTATGACAGGTGAATTCCCTACTTGCCTAAAAACTGCTATTATAATTCCACTGCATAAAGGTGGTCAACTCGAAGAACCCTCGAACTTTAGACCAATCGCACTACTGTCAACCCTCTCAAAAATAATTGAGAAGCTAGTTAAGAAAAGACTAGTATCATTCTTAAATCGACATAATATATTTTCGTCCTCTCAATTTGGGTTCCAACCCAATAAAAGCACCAATGATGCTATTTTCAACCTGTTGAAGGCAGTTTACACAGAATTGAATACCGGTGAAGCTGTTGGAGCAGTGTTTTGTGATTTTTCAAAGCATTCGATTGTGTGAATCACGGAATACTGCTCCAGAAGCTGGATTGCTATGGAATCAGAGGTGTAGCTTATAACTGGCTAAAATCGTATCTCTCTAACCGAATTCAGATGGTAAAATGTAATAATAAATTGTCGAACCCTTCAAATATCGATTATGGTGTTCCCCAGGGCTCGGTATTGGGACCACTTCTTTTTCTTATTTATTTAAATGATATTGGTAATATCAACATATCCGGAAAATTCACCATGTTTGCAGACGACACCACAATAATGTGGCACGGAAAAAATGTTGAACTCTTGAAAGAAAATATCACTTCTGATTTGGAGAAAGTTAAACGATGGTGTGACTCCAACTTGCTGTGCTTCAACATTGAGAAAACAAGCATACTAACCTTTAAATTCAACTTTGATAACCTAGCTTTAGGCAATCAGAGGGTAACTAGCCAACCCCACACCAAATTTCTAGGTTTATACCTAGATGACAAATTGAAATTTGAAGCGCACATAAAAAAACTGAGTAAAACATTAGCATCAGGATGTTATGCTGTTCGAGTCATTACCAATGAACTTGGCCTCAATTCAGGCAGAATAGCGAACTTCTCACTGGTTGAATCTCACATAAGATATGGCATCTCCTTCTGGGGTTCCTGCTCTAACCAGTTGATGAACTCAATATTTGTACTTCAAAAGAGAGCATTGAGGTACTTTTGTAAATGTCGTTCAAGGATTCATTGTAAGCCTCTTTTTATTGAACATCGAATTTTAACGCTAACTTGTATATTTATTCTCGAAACAGTGTGCTTAATACATAAAACAAAATCAAAAGAGCCAAATAATAGACCCTGTTATATTACCCGTCAACACAATAATATTAGTATGCCCATACCAAGATCATCTTTGACAAAAAATTGCCTTAAATTCGAGAGTAGGAAGATTTATAACCACCTACCTGGCATTCTCAAGAATACAGTAAATTTCGCACCATTTAGAAATTCAATTAAGAATATCCTTCTCAAAAAGGCATATTACAACCTTCAGGAATTCTATAGTGACAACCTTAGTTAGATCATTATGTATGACTAGCACTGTACACCCATTTATTTATTTTATTATATTGTAATTCCTCTGACTACTAAATGTAGTTTATATATCGTATAAATGTAATTTTTAATTGTTGAGTATTGTTAAAATTTTAACGTGTAGTATGACAATCAACTAATAACATTTTACCATGTTTTGGAAGTGTTATTAGTTGTGTTTGTGTATGTGATGTATATATTTGTATTTATGAGTAAGTTCTTAGTTGTGTTTGTATATATTTGTATGTATTTATGAGTAAGTATTTTTATTATTAATTATTAATAATTGTTTATGTCCCTTCCACAAAGCTTTGTCAACAAGAAACTATCTTAGACAATAAAGCATATTTTGATTTGATTTTTTTTTTGAGGATAATTTATTCAAGGACCAAATTATCAAAGCCGTTAATTTTTTCATCCTTTTAAGCGAATTGTCAAGTTATATCGTCATTTTCATGATACCCCATAGTGAAATTAGAAGATTCCACCGAATGGTTTTATGAGATGATAACACTGTATAGTTCCAATACATAGTTTTACTTGATGGTTCTCTATCTGAAAATACCACTTAATAAGACATAATTGTCTACTACTATTCAGTATTTGTACGTTCAGATAATCATTTAGTAGATATTACGTAATGAAATCATTCAGTACAATTATTTGATATTACCATTTAGTAAAATCATGTAACATAGCCATTTGAGTTATAATTTCACTGTACATTTGGTCAGAACGTCTGAATTACTCTATGATTTACCATATAGTAATGTAAAATTGGGATTTTTTTTGAGTGACACTCTTTTGGCATGTTTTGTACACTCTTGTTAAGTTTATGCCCATGAAGTCAAGTCGAGAACACTGAATTTTGATTGAAGTTACTCAAATGGAATAATCAGCACTCACCTATAGTCTGAAACACTTGAATTAAGTCTTTATAACATTTTTTGCAAATCTTGATCGTTTTTCTCAATAAAACCATAGAGTTTCACATTAGAGAATACTGTTATTTCGAATTCTTTTATATTTTACGAGATTTACTCTATAATGCTCTGAAAAACAGATAATAGGCGAGATCACAAACTCACAAATTTGCTTGATATGTGCTTGAAGTTGGAATATAGTAATAAAATATTATGTATGCATAGTTTTTCCTAGAGGAATATTCTATTGCCCGGCTTTCCTGACATTTTATAGGGTTGCAAATTTATACGTAGACTTGTTTGCTATAGCAGAACTTTAAGAAAAAAATGCACAAAGTCTGGAATTTTGTAGAATTTGCGAAAATTGTTTCTAACAATAATGTTGATTTCCGCCATCTTCCGGGATACTGAAAAAGGTGCAAACTGAATTGGCGACTTAAAATTATGCCACCAAAGTTTGCAAAGCACGAAAACATTGTTTGCAATTTCGTGACCCTAAAACTTTGCCCCTGATTTTTTTCCAATTTTCCAATTTCAAATTTAAATTTGGGTGACGAAACCATGATTTTACCACAAATTTGCACAATGTTTGCAATTTTGGAACCAGGATTATTGCTAATTACAATGTAATCAAGGATTATTCGTATTTCCGGTTGAAAATTGCGTGTGCAAATTTCACAAGGGATGTAGAAAAGAAGTTAGGGAATATACCTGTAATTTGCACAATGTTTGCAATTTTGTCCAAGGATATATTGCTAATTAACGTTTTATGCGAATTTGAGTAATTTCCGGTCACCGGATGAGTGTGCAGATTTTTATATTTAGTCTTTACTGCATGCCTCAACATACGGCAGTGCTAAAGAAATGTTTGTAATTATTGTGAATTGGCGGTCTATTTTGACTGGCCTAATTGGAAATACGATTTGAAGTAGTTGAGACAAATTAAAGTTTACTCATAATAACTGAAACATATTGGTGAAAAAGACCACGAAAGGAAGTGTTTGTTTTTTTCTAGAGCGACTGGACAGAATTCAAATAAATGGAACAGCAACGCTTCGCATGCTCTACCTCGCCAATTTTTTTTGAATCAAGGTGGCTATGGAACACAAATCACATTTTGACGTTTCGATAATGTGTAATTGTCAGTTAGTCACTGAACACATTATTGAATTGATCGGATTGATAATAGAAATGAGTTATTTTACAGAGAACTGGTCAATATTTCATCCAACCGATAAAGCTCCCAAAGCTCGAAGGCTCAAAGCCTAGGTTCAAATGGTAATGTAATCAAAATGGGTGTTCTGATCAATGAAAAATCAACTATGAGGTATCATTGGATTCAGATAATTTCGAAGATTTCAAAAATATAATAATAGGCAGGGTGTCCCATTTGAAAATCGAAAGTTGATGTCATTTCCGGAAAAACCGGAAGTTGTGTTTTTTTTTCAAATATGTCAAGAAGTGCCGTCTAGTGAGCATATTCAATGTTTCAAATTTCAGAATTATAGCTAGAGAATCAAAGCAGAAAAAGAGGGTGCACCATGAGTCTGTGTCACACGGTATAATGCTATATTTCCACTCCACTCTTTGAGGGGTTGAAGACCCACCAAAACATTAATTTTATTCATATTTCGAAAAACTTTATTTCAGGATGTCCCACCTAAATTTCAAAAACTACAGAATCAATTTTATTTTGTAACTGATGGAAAATTATATTTGATATCTTAAGGAAAACAAAACATACATGGCGTAGTTCTGTCGATAAAACTTCAAAGGCTGCCGCGTCGTAGTTTTCTAGAGAAAGAAATATAATAACCCCTTTCCGACAAAGCAATACAATTTTTTCTGACCTTCATAGTTGTTTTATTTCCTATTGAGAAAATCGAACATCGAGCTAGTTACAGAAATTGAAGTGCCAATTGCCACTTGTTGACATCTCTATTTTATTGAAATTTTTTTGACAGTTCTAACAACCATTCATTTTGTGTCATATGAAACAATTTCACCCAATCATGTCAACATTACACTGACTATTCCACGCACCTTGGAATTTTCACAAAATCTGACCAATCAAAAACCAGAGACAGCTTGTATTATCGCGAAAACACCAGCTGTCTTTCAATTCTGATTGGTCTATCAGCATGGTGTTTTCAACGACGTAACCATGGATACGGATCGCAATGCAAAGTTTGACAGTTTGACCAAAAATAATTGTAGCTGCAAACGTCAAAATGAGTCGCTTCGGTGCTACTTCAAATGAAGTTATAAACCAAAATTTTGAAGTAAATATACCCAGTAACACAAAAAAATCAAAATCTTATATATGGAGAAAATTTATGACGTTCTTTGCGGAACGCAACTACAAATTAGATGCAGAAAATACCAACGAAAGATTAGCATTCATTCTAAAAGACTGGGCATTAATATGCGAAAAATTGATGGTAGTGATTACAAGGAGAGTGTTATCAAAACCATATGGAACACTAATGCAAAATTAGTACAAGAAAAATATTTTTGTGAGTATCAGAGACATATTGATTCCTTCAAAAATATAATGTTCAAGGAGGCGAGGGCGGCTCGAGATAGCAAGAGAAAATTGTTGCAAGCTGTACCCGAAAAAAATAAAATGAGTTCTGTCGCTATGACTACAGATGAATATAGAAATATGTGCTTACAATGGGACGAAGACACGCCAGAGGGACTCCAAAAAAAGTTTTTTCACATAGCTTCGTAGAACTAGCTTGGAGAGGTAACGAAGCAACGTTTTCCAAGTTATATTTTTTTAAGGGAGAGACTGACAACAAAGGCTGTTTAACAAACAGAATTGCATATAACCCGATATTCTCCAAAACCCGCCACGGTGGTGATAAAAACTGTGCAGATACTAAATGGCTCACTCAAAATTTGAAAAATCCTGAAATGTGTCCTGTGAGATTATCCGGAAACTTATATCGAAAAGGGGAATTATTACCAATGACAGACTTTTTCTGACAGTGAATGGCAAGTGGAATAAATATAATAATAATAATTGGTACAAGAATTGCCCTATTGGTATTAATACAATATCAAAACTATCTGCAGAAAAGATAGGATTAGATACTAGAAAACTAAAAATAACAAATCACTCTAATCGTGCCACTGCAGTTAGTCAGTTACTACAATCCGGCGTTAGTGAACAACAAGCTATGGAAATTACTGGACATGGAAGTTCGAACTCGATTAAACCGTATTTACATCTTAGTGCTGAAAATCATCAGAATATAGTGAATACTTTTAGGAGTACTTCAAGTACATCAAGTAATAATACCAACAATACATTGTAGCCACCTAATAACGGTCATACTATTCAAATTTTTTCAATTGCACCATTTATAATAATTATAGTCGAGAATAATATATTATGTTCGTGTTCATAAAAAATTATTTATTGTTATAGGTAACAAATTATAATTGAAACAAATCGTTTATAGTTTAAATAAATATTTCATGCTTATAATTGAATTTGAATTATTTATTATTATTAAATTTCTTCCACTCATTCTGCCGAATTTAAATTTTTTGACCTTTCATTTTGTTCGTGAAATAGTCTAATAAAATACCACTCGTGATTGAATTTATCTTATAAGTCTGTCTTTTATTTCTAAACTCAACTGAGTTGCTTGAAGAAAACACCACTCGTCCTGCGGACTCGTGGTGTTTTCAAGCAACTCAGTTTCGTTTAGAAATAAATCGACAGACTTATCGCGAAAATTCAGTCACTAGTGGTATTAACTACTGATAATTGCATTCAGTGCAATTATCAATCACTATGACAACACGATTGGGTTTGACAATTTCAAAATGTCACGTTTTGGCAATGCGAATGTTCAAAGTATAAATGCGCTAATCAAAGAAAAAATTCCCAGAAATACAACCTACAGTCACAAATATATTTCGGGCATATTTATGGAATTTTGCTGCGAACGAGAATATGAATTGAATGAACATAGAAGCTTGGAAGAATTGGCGTTGATACTAAAAGATCGGGCGGTGAATATGAGAAAGAAAGACGAGAACGGATTTAAAGAAGCAACGGTGAAGACAATGTGGAATGTTTCATGCAAACTTTTGCAAGAAAAGTACTATAATGACTATAATATTATGATTGACCCGTTTAACAATATAATATTTAAACCAGCCCGAGATGCCCGCGATGCAATCAGGCTTCGGGCTGTTACCAAGGAACGAGCTTTCGATTGTCATAAAATTATGTCGTCTATTATCAATGTCCTGAGGATATTACTATGACAATAGGAAACACGCATTATTTTATTTTAATTTTTCTTTGCCTCAGTTCTGTCCTTAAAATTACATTTTTTGAAAATGATTTCTCAAACCCAAATATTTTGTGAAAATTTTCAAATTTAAAGGTGCTCTTCAATTTGAACTTGACTTCACTTGAATAACTTGCCCCAAACACTAGCGCCAGTTGTGGTTGTTTCAGGAATTTTATAGACAATACTATTTCTCACAACCCAAACATAAATTCAGCCTCACTTTTTATGTAATGTTTCAGTAACAATTGAATATATCATGATAATACAAATATTATTGCAACATATAAACGAAGACAGATGAAATTATAATTGAAGGTTCGAAGCAACTAGCAGTAGAAGTTTGAACTGTGTGAAGTAACGATGCATACGTCCATCAGAGGCACTAGGAGTACGTTTTTGAATGTCATAAAAAAATTGCAGTTTTCAATTGCAAATTATGAAATTTTTTTTTATTTTTTTTCAATTTCTAAGTTTGTTGATGAGCTTTCTAGGTGGTAATATTTATGTGCAGATCAAAAAGTTCTAGAAAAGGGGCGCATGCGTGTTCCCCATTATCAATACTCAAGAGTTTGACGTCATTCGACAACATGCGTAATTAATATCGCTACAGAAAAACCATATGGCTCGCCTAATCAGAAAAGGTAGATTTCGATAATGGAGACGTTTATGAAATGTTCGCTATTATATCCTTTATTTTCACAGACAATACATTACAGCATCGTATGAAAATTTTGAAACAAAACCAAAAAAATTTAGATACTAACATCTTTGGAGAAGCCTTTAAAGGTACATCTGACAATAAAAGTACATAAATACATTGATCATAGTTGATGAATTTACAGACATATTGTTCAAGTCATGAAGTTTGTTAAAACATAAAAACATTTATCAAGTAGGTAATTTTTAAGATTTCTCTTAAAAAGTCCCTCAGACTGAATGGATTTTAAATCTCCAGGCGAGAGATTGAAGAGTTTTGGTCTAAAATATTTTGGTGTATTTAGTTGTCATACCTTTTATGATTACAGAATGGAATATAAAAGTTTTTATCCTGTCGAGTTGATTTCTCACGTTTACGATTTTTGGTTAGGAGTTATGTTCTATTTTTAAATACATACAAAGACATTCAAAAACTAAATAGACATACCAATGGCAAAATCTTGTATTATCCAAATGAAGGTTCACAGGAGCTGAGTTATGAGATACCAGCAATAATTCTCACAAGTTTTTTCTGTGCTATGAATACGTTAGTAGCTAAGGACGAATTCCCCCCAAATAGGAGACCATATCTCAAGCGAGACTCATCTTGAGCGTAGTATAGTATAACTAGTTGTTTTGAGGTTGAGACTGATTTTAGATTTCTAAACAAGAAACATAGTAAATTCAATTTACGTACAAGACTTCAAGATGTCATCCAACATCGCTCCCAAAAACCTGACCGAATCGGGCTGAACCAAGGATTAGTTAATGTTACGTATACTAATATCTAGTGGTTGCGCATACTTCTGTTATGAAATCTCATCATTTGAATTTTATTTGGATTTAGATGTAAACTGTTTTCAGAGCACCAATCTATAGTACCATTCATTATCTCTGAACAGTTACTATTCAAGATGTTATGGATCTCATCACTAGCAACAATGGATATATCTGCAAATAGAATGCATGAATGTTTATCAAATAATTTGTCCAGATCATTTATGTATAGTACAAATAAAATGGGGCCAAGCACAGAGCCTTGCGGGACACCCATATTTATTGGAACTGTACTTGTTTTCCTTGGCTCCATCTCAGTGGGACATACGACAACTCTCAAATACATTCACAGTGTCGGAAATCTTTCGTCGTGTAAGTTGTGAGGCAGTATGTAAATTAAAAGTCTACAAGTTAATTGTTTTCGTGATCGTCCCTCACTGTGTGGGTTGAAATATAACCAATGAGGCACAGATTGATTGATGACTTCTCATTCTGTCATTAAATGGGCAATCATAACTACGTTGCAAGCTCAAACGTGGGAAGCTGTCATATGCATTCAGAATTACTCAGAGATATGAATTTGCCAGGAGCGTAATTGAATTTTCGAACATTTGAAATTGATAGTATTTTCCTTATTTTGCAAATGAATTCCTTTTTTCGAAAGTACTATGTCCTATAAAAAAGATATCTCAACTTTGACACACCCAGTATGAATATATTTCAGTTCTGGTTGGTCTTATGTACAGTTGCGGCCAATAAAAAATGGGACAACTCTTATAGCAGTTTTTTGTCCAATTATAGCTGCGTGAATTTGTTTTATGAATGTCATATTGCAACATTGAATATTTGACATATGTCAAACAATCCAAATTAGAAAGTAATTATGCCGCATATAAATGCAGTGACGAAAGGTGGAATAATCGCAAAAATAGACGATGGGTGATCAGTGAGGCAAACTGCGGCATTTTACAATGTGAGCAAGAACTCAGTTTCAAGTATTTTAAGAAGATGGCGAAACGATGGAAGAATTAATAGAAATCCAGGCTCAGGACGTCCGAGAAAGTCAACTGCTGAACAGGATGCTGCGTTGATTAACAATTCAAGAGCAAATCCATTTTCAACAATAGCTGATGTGGTTTCAGCAACACATTTTCCAGCATCCTGTCGTACGAGCCGTCGCAGAGTAGCACAGTCTGAATTGAAATGCCACGCAGCAGCAAGGAAACCATTATTGAACAACAGTCACAAAGAAGCAAGAATGAGGTTTGCTTTAGAACACATGGCTCATGACGAACAATTTTGGAATCGTGTTATTTTTACGGATGAAAAGGTTTTCCAATCCTCAAATAGTGGCAATGTTCGTGTCTATCGCCCACCGAATACAAGGTTTGACGAGAATTATGTCAATTTCACAAATAGAAGTGGTCGTTTTTCTGTAAATATGTGGACGTGGATATCTACGCAGGGACCTGGAGTTCTATGGCATATTGGCGAAGGATTTAATAGTGAAGCATATATCAGAATTTTAGAAAATGTTATGCTTCCTTCTGTTGAGATTCTTTTCCCTAACAATGATTTTATCTTCCAACAAGATAACTGCTCAGTGCATAACTCTGGTGTAGTGACCGAACGGTTTCGGGCAGGTAATATTAATGTTCTTGACTGGTGTAGTAGAAGCCCAGACTTGAATCAGGTGGAAAATGTTTGGGCTATGTTAGTCAAAGAAATTGGAAAGGCAAATGTAAGACCAAGAAACGTTGGAGATTTGTTGGGAGTTATAAATAATGCTTGGGCAGAAATAACTGAAGAATATTGTTCCACATTATATAGTTCGATGAGCAGTAGATAAAGAGACGTCATATAGCGTAATGGCGGGATTACTAAATATTAATTGTGGTTTTTTTATTGAAAACTAAGGGTTATTTAATGGCCTTTGTTATTAATTCACAGAAAAATATTTCTATCAATATTCAATTGAGAATGTTTCCCTTTTCAATATTATTTACTTTAGTGTTATTATTATTTAAATATGCGACAAAACTATCCCATTTTTTCCCAGAAACGAAAAAGTCAATTTCACACTAGGCAACCACAACTGTTCCATTTTTTATTGGCCGCAACTGTACGTATTATTATACAGTGCGGTCCATAGGTATGGAATGAATTCATTTTTAGCGTTATTATGTATTTGTTTAAGAAAACCAATCTGACAATTTTCAGTATGAAAATATTACCCCCTCCTTGCACCCCCTCTGAATTATGAGCACCCTCTCAAAAAATTTAAATGAGAAGTGGGGTCGTGTGGCACCTTGTATGGAAGGGATTTCTATTCTCTGTTCAGCAATATTAAGTTTTTCAAATTTGGTGCAATCATAACTAAGAAAATTTATTTTTAAAATGTAATATTTTGATACTTCACGTAGAATGAAGGAAATAATGTCACGTAATGTTTAGGAAGTATTTTTCAATTTATTTTACAATTAAATTGAATGTTCAAAATTACCACCATTCACTTCTGAACAATAAGGAAATCGATCTTGGAATTCTGGTACAACATTTTGTAGGACCTCCGGAGTTATGTTGTTAATTTCTTCTGTTATCCTAACTTTTAAATCTGCAATATTGTCTGGTCTATGGAAATATACTTCTGATTTTAAATAATGGCATAGGAAATAATCAGGTTTTTTCTTATCTGTTTTGCTAAACGTAAGGAAAAAGTCGTTCAAGACACCAAAAAATTATTTACAAAACCCACATAAATAATGTAATGCCAATCTAGTAGACTGCTGTTGTTTTGATATTAGACTACTGTTGTTTTGATATTCAAAAAATCGATTGTTACTCCTTTGTTCAAAAAGGGGAATGCCGATATTGTGACAAACTACCGCCCCATATCACTGATAACAGACCTAACCAAAATTTTCGAGAAAATAATCAAAAAAAGACTAACTTCATATATCTCAAAATACAATTTAATATCTGATCATCAGTTTGGATTTAGAGAAAATGTATCTACACAAGATGCAATATTAGCTTTAACATCAGAAATATCATTAGCGCTTAATGAAAACAAGCTGAGTCTCTGCGTTTTCATAGACCTATCGAAAGCGTTTGATACCGTCGACCACAAATTGCTTCTACAAACAATGGAAGATAATGGCATAAGGGGTACTCCCTTGAATCTATTCAGGAGTTACCTCACGAACAGAGTCCAAACTGTGAGAATAGATGAAATTATAAGCAGTGAGAAGTATATTGATACGGGGATACCTCAGGGTACGGTTCTTGGATCAACTTTATTCAATCTGTACATAAATGAAGTATTCTCACTAGAAAGTAAAGGAAAAATTTTAGGTTTTGCAGACTACACTACAATATTCTATAAGGCAAATAATTGGCAAGAATTAAAATATACCGTAGAATCAGACTTTGACACAATAAAAAACTGGCTTGAATATAAACTATTAACCATAAATTTGGAGAAAACCCAGTACATGCCATTCAGTTGTAATAGCACGAACAAACCACCCTTTTCACATATAGACCTAGGCAATCAACACTTGATTCTTCCTGAAAAAAAGGTTAAGTATTTAGGGGTAATTATTGATTCACATCTCAAATGAAATGAACACATAAACTTCATTTGCAAAAAGTTGCGAAGTATTCTATATAAATTCAAAACCTTAAGAGAAATATTCTCCACCCACCATCTGAAAATCCTTTACATCGCACTTGTGGAAAGTCACTTCCGATATGGGATAGCATGTTGGGGAAGGGCTTTTCGAACACACCTTCGTCCTCTTGTAGTACTACAAAACAAGTTTCTAAAATTGATACATTCAAAAAATTCACGCTTTCCAACAGACAATTTATTTTGCGAAGCCGGTGTTTTTGATATTCGTCAACTCTTTTATTTCAATATCATTTTAACGACCACAAGAAGAAAAGTTATCGCTTACCGCCACACAATTATAACACCCGAAAAAAAGATCATCATGTCATTCCATTAACACAAAAATCACTCTTACAGCATACCTATACCTATCTAGCCCCAAAATTATTCAACACTCTTCCGAATACAATAAAAAACATTGACATATTTCCCACTTAAAAGGCAATTGAGACAATTTATATGTAGGCAGCCAAGACAAACGATTTCGATTTTGTTGACAAAAAAATATTTTAAATTAAGTTTCTACCAATGTAAGCAATATGTGAATGAACAAAATTGTTATTACTTTTATCATATAACCTTATAGCATATATTAGTACATCAAATTGTCCATTTTAATTTATTTTTTCAATATAACTTCTAACATACCGCTTATCTTTGATAACATTTGTGTCATTCAAAGAGCATACAAACAATGTTAAAGCATTGATATGCATCAACCCTTACATTAATTATAGTTACACATAGATGGGGGTGTGCGAATGTGATTGTAAAAATTTGTCTTTACATTTACATAAGTCTGATATTCAATGGATTTTTTCACATTTCCGTAATTGTTAGTCAGTAGGTTCATTATTTATAAATTTTATCGTATTGTATTTTATTATATTGTATTTCTCGAAACAAGTGTGAACAACACTCATCGAGTACTCATTTATTCACCTTTATCTGTTATTACATTTGTTTTGTATCCTTTTCCTAAGTGATTAAATAAAAATATATATAAAAAAAAAACTTTTTTATGCGAAACAAGTGCATCAGCACTTATCGCTCACTAAACTTTATTTATTCACTTCAGTTGTTTTTTCCTATCAGTGTAAACTATATTTTTTATTCTGAATAAAGTTATTCTTATTTATAAGTTGCTGACACACGTCAGTGTATTGAACAATATTTGTGCGTGTATTTGACTTAACTATGGCTTATTTATCCGAAACTCAAAGAATAGACTTTTAATTATGATTGGATACGGGATAAAACAAGAACTCAAAAGGAAGTTTGTGAAATGTTTAATAATAAATACCCTGGTCAACACGTCTCACAGTCTACAGTTAGCAAATTAGAAATACAAATTTTGTGAAACTGGACATGTAAAAACTATTCAGAAACCAGGTCGAAATGTTAAATTGGATGAGGAAAAAAGTTAGATGTACTGTTAGCGATTGAGGAAAATCCACATATGACAAGTAGACAACTTGCCGCGGACAATGATGTAGTAAATCATCAATATTGACAGCTTTACATAAAGAAAAATACCATCGTTATAAAGTTCAGTTGGTTCAGGAGTTAAATGAGGATGATCTTGATAGAAGGCAACAATTCTGTTAACTGGTGATGGACAGAATTGAATCAGATTTGCAGTTCATAACAAAATTGTTTTTTCTGATGAAGCTACTTGTCGTTTAAATGTAACGGTTAATAGACAAAACTGTAGATATTGGAGCAGAGAAAATCCTCATTGGATGTGTGAGGCTCACTCACGATATCCCAAAAAAAGTTAATGTTTGGGCTGGTATCATTAACAACAAAATTATTGGCCCTTATTTTTTTGAAGGCACAGTTAATGGTGAGGTTTATCTAGATTTTTTGATGAACTTTTTATAGCCTACATCAAAAATACTTTAACCTGATGTTGATGATCCAAATGCAATAGATAGATCAATTTGGTACCAACAAGTCGGAGCTCCACCGCATTACAAACGTATTGTTAGAGGTTATTTAAACAAGTTTTTCCCAATAGGTGGATTGGAAGACGTGAACGATTGAATGGTCGCCTAGATCCCCCGATTCGACTACTCTCGATTACTTCTTATGGGGTTATTTGAAATCAAAAGTATATTTCAATAGACCAGACAATATTGCAGATTTAAAAGTTAGGATAACGGAAGAAATTAACAACATAACCCCTGAGGTCCTACAAAACGTTGTAGAGAATTCCAAGATCGACTTGCTTATTGTCAAGAAGTGAATGGTGGTCATTTTGAACATTTAATTCAATTGTAAAATAAATTGAAAAATACTTCCTGAACATTTTGTGACATTATTTCTTTCATTCTACGTAAAGTATCAAAATTTTACTTTTTCAAAATACATTTTCTCAGATTACACCAAATTTGGAAAACTTAATATTGCTAAACAGAGAATAGAAATCCCTTTCGAAAACACGACCCCCCTTCTCATTTAAATTTTTTGAGGGGGTGCTCATAATTCAGAGGGGGTGCAAGAAGGGGGTAATATTTTCATACTGTAAATGGTCAAATTGAGAATAGAAATCAACCTCTTTCAGGTTTTTTTGAACAAATAACGCTAAAAATGAATTTATTCAATACCAATGGACCGCACTGTATATTATCTTTCTCCTTCGTAAGCTACGACTACCTATTAGTTTTATCAAGAGGTAATCCGACTCCAATGAGCTGAAAAGTAACGAATCTACGTGTGTTCTTGATGTCCATTGAACACACACGTAGATTCGTAACTTTTAATATTTTAATTTCCATGTTTCAACAACAAACATTCAATTCTGGGAAAAACGGTAGCGCGAAACGCAGATGTTAACCCTGTGTCTTCGATATCTCAGTTACTAGAGCATGATACTAGCAATACAGAGGTCGGAGGTTCAATTCCTACTCAAATATGTTTTTTTTTCTGGAATTTGAAAATTTGTCTGCAATGCTACAATTTCCTTTCTACTTTTATATATATATATATATATATATATATATATATAATATATATATATATATATATATAGTATTTTCAGAGAATATATTTTAATATAAAGTAGTAAACTGTGCCTTCGGTATTGCCTGTCTCTCTGCCTAGCCTAGATGTAACACCATATTCTGAAAGCGTTACCAGAGAAATGCTATATTTTCTAACTTTCGTGCATCCATTTTTTCTATATCCTCCAGAAGGTTCGGAAAGCAGTAGTCTCAAGAACGAAGTTAAATTTTATTTTGCAGAACATGTAGTTCATCACATTCAGAATTCAACTCCACAGGACAGAATTAATGAAGGCTACATTTTTTGTAACCGTGTCAATTCATTATAAATAAATGATCTTTACACTCAGTAATCATGATGTACTTCAATCAAATCCTGTATACGATATAATAAAGATAAATTCATAAAACTCAAGTATGTCACCTGACCTCCTCCACGTATCATGACATGAAAATGTTCGTGACCTCATATTTATTGCATTCATTGTAGAAGAGGCATGATTCACATTAGTAGCTCTTCCGTTTAACTTTGATATGAATATATCCAAAAAGTATACGATAAGAAAGATATAATACTTCACTCGACGGAACTTCGTTGACCTTTTTTTGTGTCATTTGATGGATATGCATACCATGGGGTTGCTTTTAAGGGTTTATTCCCTTTTATTTTCCCAACAAAAACCAATTCATCCCTTTCTTTTTCTTCTACTACCTTCTATCTAGGAAACTACTTCTACTAAAAAAATATGAAGTGTCCAGTTCCAAAAGTATTTTCTGTCCCTTGATGAGTCAGTCTTTCAATCAAAATATTACCGCTTACAAATTGAACAACTATCAACAATATTAACTTATGCGGTTTTAATTTAAAAAAAAAATCGGTGCACAAAACAAAATCACCTTCGCATTTCCATTATAAAAAGTAATCAGATGAAAAAGATCAAAGCGCTACCGCCAGTCCGGTTATCTTTAACAATCCCTTTCGACTATAGCCTAAGCAACGAAGGAAAAATAGCGGAAATAATTCATGAAGAAGGCAATTTTGGCAAAGTTGTAGGGGAAGGTGTCCTGAATAACATACTAGAAGTACCGATGGGTGGACCTAAAGGTGGGGGTCTCTAAAGGTCACTTTTTTGAGTTTTTCGTCAATAACTCTAAATTGATGTCCATACAATTCTCTAAAAAAAAGTCTTACTCATTTTTTTGCAAGGATCGATACTTAAGGTGATATGAAGGAGGAAAAATTCAAAATCTGAAAAATATCAGTTTTTATTGTTAAAAATGAAATGTTTATTGTTAAAAATAAAAGTTTATTATTAAAAATGGAAGTTTATGGTTGAAAATGGAATGTTCATTGTTAAAGGAAAAATAATTAGAGTTTAAGGATGTACCTTGAACATTAATTTTCGTCAAAATCTGAATTTTCATCATCATCGATGATTTCTTCGATAGGGGCACCGTTCGTACATGAGCCGAGGCACACGTCGCAGGCACTTGAGCAGGCAATACCTGCTTTGCCACAGGGTCGTTCGTGGTAACTGGGTTGAGGATCCCATCTTCTCCTCGCGCCCCACCTCATTGGGTGGGTGGTTGCCGAGCGTAAGAAAGTAATCAGACCAACGTTAGTATTTAGCACAAATTGATATTTGTAATTCAAAGAAACCAGAATTATCAACTATATGTAAACGTAATCACCTGTAGATATACTCTGAGCGAGTGTTGCTTTGAAGCTCCACTGGTGGGAGGAAAAGTGGCCATGTCTGACTTGGGTTTTGTTGACGCTTTCAAAAATGCAGAGTACCGATGTTTGTACATGTTGTTTTGATGTGCAGGTGATTGGTATACAGCCAGAAAAAGCTCCTCGCCAACGTGTTCAATATCCTCAGGTGATGTTGAGGGATCTGTGAATGTTGCTGAGATGTCATGAGCCAGGATTTGCTGTGGAGAGCTTACCGATTCTTACTTTACTCTTTTCATATATCGCATCTGGAGAAGCTATGAAGAAGGAGGTTGATCTTGGCGAATGGAAGCTGTTGAAGTTTTCGCAGTTTGGTCCCAGCTTTCCACAGCCTGGCTTCATGAAGTACATGTTGATAGATGGTGGTGCCAATCCTTCGAGGAGAATTATCAGGTCCACATCCTCCCCAACTATGCCTACAGTTGGATGTACAGCAGCTCTATGCAACCCGCACCTCACAATAGTGCCATCAGCATCCCATGTAGTAACAGCTGTTTCAATCCCTGCTGCTGTTATTTTCTCGGTGAGCAATTGGATCAGTCTCGTTTTGTTCTCTTCACTAGCAAGAAAATGTCCTTGTTAAACTGTGATGATCGTGCTTTTATTAAAGTTGATGTCGACTGGAGTTTTTTTGAGCCCTCTTCGCTTCTGCTCTGCTCGTTTTGTGCTGTTGACATTACTGTAACCATCAAAAACCACCGTACAATTTTTACCGTAATGTGTCTGTACATAGGCAATGCACTTATGGCAAATTGAGGAAATGTAGGAGGAATCTTTCCACTTCATGCGGTGGAGAAGGAAACCACCGTCTACCACATTGATGCTTTGGGTGAGATCGAGAGTTGCTAAAACATCGGAGATGGATGACTTCTTCCCTTTCGCATTCCGCCCTCGCTGAACAGAGCCAGATGGAATGGAGTTAACTCATATGTCAAAAGCTCTGCTACATATTCGTCGGTCTTTTTTGCTATGACAGTTCTTTGGAAAATTTTCAGAGGGTTAACAGTTACTGCCTCAGCATTGATTTTGATGGTACTTCTCATTCTGGCTAGCGACAAAACTACATTTTTCTTAGACCGTTTCATGTCACCAAATTTACTGCCAATGAAACTTTGCATGGTTTTGGTTCAATGATCCGAGGCGTGGAATCAGTTTACTTTGAAGTTACCCAGGATGCACGTTGATAGCGACATGAGCGAATTCAACTTTGGAAAAGTGGGGTGATCATTGAACCATTCGTTAATCTTCGCGATCTCGTGAATCTCTTTTTTGCCGTGATACCCGTGAATCAACGTGCTGCGCTCCACTGCTTAGGTGCCTGCGGCGTGTGCCTCGGCTAATGTACGAACGCAGCCCCTATCGAAGACAGCATCAATGTTGAGAATTTAGATTTTGACGAAAATTAATGTTCAAGGCACATCCTTAAACACTAATTATTTCTTCTTCGACAATGAACATTCCATTTTCAACAATGAACTTTTCTTTTTAACAATAAACTTTCATTTTTAACAATAAACATTTTATTTTTACCAATAAAAACTGATTGTTTTTTAGAGTTTCAATTTTTTCTCCTCTATATCTCCTTAAGTATTGATCCTAGCAAAAAAACGAATGAAACTATTTTTGTAGAAAATTTTATGGAAATTGATTGAATATATGAACATTTCTTTGCTACATGCAGTAGTTTTTGAGTTATTGACGAAAAACTAAAAAAAGTGACCTTTAGAGACCTCCCGCACCCTTAGCTTTGTTGAGAGTAAATTTAATGGAAGCTTTCTCTTATATATTGTGTCCAGTGTGTGCTGAAAATAATTGATTGTTTAGTTATAAAAACAATATGTGTAAATAAGTCAATTTTCTGATATGACATGTATTTCAGAATATAAAATAAAAGTTATTCTTTGAATATATATTGAATAATTCATCAAGCTCCACCTCCACCCATCAGTACTTTCAGTTCGTTGCTCAGGATACCTTCCCCTACAACTGTGCTAAAATTGGCTTCTACATGAATTATTTCCGCTATATGGCCTTTTTTGGTCTTCGTTGCTTGAGTTACTACCTCTCCCAAAATTATATGTGGTTGAACCGGCACTAAATATTATTAGTAGTGTTCGCATGATGCTGCGAAATATTAAAATACACTTTAATCCTCTGCACTCTTCTGAAGAGGAAGGCAAAAATTCAGGAATCACACAGAAAATTGTATGCTGCATAGCTGAAGGCAGAAATTAGACTGATATCATTTTTTCCAGTGCTAATGAAGGCCAAACATAAAACAAATCCGGAAATTAGTTCACACATAACTGTTTCAACAACATTTTCGAACAAGCGGAACATTCTCAATTGAAAATTGAATTGAAAGATATTTCTGAAAATTGAAAAATCTACGACAATAATGAAGTTATTTTTTGTAATATCTAACAGAGGTTATCTTGAACGATGGAAGATAGTGACTAAAGTTTATCTTTCAGTCGCAGATGATTCCACATCTGGTTTCATGAACATCCTTTCATATCATCAAACAAATCAATTTTCGAACAATTATCGAATCATATTGCAAAACTTGAAAGAAATTTCGCAAGAATCGAGTGGCTGTCACTTTTGCTCAAGAGAATTCGAAGATTAATGGGTCTTCTTTCTCTTGGATTTTAGATATTTGTTTAATATCAAAAAAGTTAAAATCTTAATTGGATAGCGATACATTTTACAATTCATCTCCTTGGAGTTGAAATTTTGAAGAAACCAGAAATGAATTTCAATACAATTGCATGCGAAGTAGCTGAAAGTGAAAGTCAGGATATTACTGCTAAAAATTTAGAGTCCTTTTTTCAAAAAACATTCCTCAATGATCGCTTCCTCTATGGTGCAAATTTATTCTCAAAATTTAAATTTTATAATTTCGATATTGTCTTCTTTACGTTGATGAGTCAGTCATATATGAAATCGACACTAATGTATGTAGATGGCATTGCAGTTAAAGTCGTTATTTCACAGGTACTACCGGTTCAATCGGAAGCCAATTACGAACAATTTACATGAACATGTGAAGGTGGATTATTTTTGGCATTCAGAAGAGATTCATAACAATTCCATTACATCTGATTAACTAACAATATTAGGCAATAACTACAAGTATTAAATTATATTGAGAGCATTTCTGAATGCATGACTTGTGATGTTAAAACAACCTAGCGGATTTGAATATGCATTTGTTGTTCTTGATTTTCTAGTCATTGATTCTTGAGATTATATTTTCTCAAACACTATTTTTATTCAGTAAATGAATTCGCTACTTCTGCAATGGATTCATAAAGCACTGTTCATTGACATTCGATTTTAAATATTTTCTGCTACACCTTGATTATCACCCTTTTACTATGTTATTTATTTTTATGTTTTTTTACATTTGACATGTATTTATATATGCATATGTACTTTATGGCAAGTTATTCATTATATTTCGCTCACTGAGTTACATGACCTTCTACAAATGTAATTTTACATAAGGAAGTTAAATAAAAATCTATTTACCACAGATCCAAACTATTCAACAAGTTATACATTTCTATAAACATTCACCCAATATTCAAAGCTTGAATCGAGGCTGAAAAATATCTGGTAAAAAGAAACTGCTATACCGTTGAAGAATTTTGATTAAAACTCCTTTTGTGATATAAAGTTTTACGCCTTTTTTTTAGTTTGTGTTCCTTTATTTTATTTATGCACTGACGTCTTCCTTGTTACTGTGCCCATATATTTTTTGTAATTATTTTGTACTTTTCAACAAGTGAAATAAATATCATTATTACAACATAATTTTCCTGCATTTGAAAACACTTTTCTCGATTTTTTTATGTATATCTGATATAAATCTCACAGCCTAATATCACGTATACGATAACAAAGTACTTCACGAAGGAAAGAAAGAAAGATATATTAGGACTTTCCACTTTCCAAAATTTCCTCCAGTGGATTTAGACAACAATCGTTCTATCAGACAGTCATATCACTGCTTTTCTCTATGGTGTATGCACTGTAAGAATGTTTATAAATTAACGCCGTGACATAAAAAACAACAATGAAATAATATTTAATTTTAGATCCTGAGAAGCATATTACCTTCTCACTGGTGATAACATGATTCATTTCAACAATCCTCTCCATGAAAATCGTGTTTCATTCAACATTAAAAAATCAGTTTGCAGCTGCATTAGAACGAATATATTCAGTTAGGGAATAGATAACGTCGTTTCCATATAAATAGTTCAGAGCCCGATATACTAACAACAAAAAAATGTCATGGAAATCAAATAATATCAATCTTAGAGGAAAATTTTAACATACCGGGTTATTCGTTTTTCCTGTTTCAGATCTACAGATACTCTACTTTTTAATATGCGACACCATCACTGAACTGAAAACGACTGCGACGAAGTATGATAAGATTTATTATCTCGGGCTTATCTCTAGTTTACGTCAGTGATTATTGAAGAATTCGTTCATTTAGGTTTATCAAAGAACGATTGATGTTCGTGATTAGTCATAATTTGCCCTTTTCACATATTTGTTTCCAAGTTTCGCATGATAACAATTAGTTGTTGATTCAAATTCGTTTGTTTGCCAATATGCCCATTCTTCCTAGAAATAATAGTTCTAGAAAACAGAGAATTCCATAGTTTTGAAGAAATATAAATTAAAAGGTATATGTTTCCAGTAAAAAAATGCATTGGTACATTTCTAAATAATTAGAAAAGATTACTTCTTTGCTTAAAAAACACATCTGTATTTTGTTGATTCTTTACTACAAAAAACACAAAAAAACAACTCGAATATCTCCGATTTTGTTACTGAAAATATTTATTAAACTGAAGCTTTGGAACCGCGTGAAATTGTAGGTCTTTGTATACTAAAGGAATTACTCTGTAGGTTGAATAGTTTTATTCCTGTTCAATGATTTGCAATGGTTTTGCGAAATGAATTGTTGTCAACCACCGAAAGACACTTCATTTTCATACTCCATCAGATCTGAACCTCTTGTCGGAGCTTTTGATTTTTTGATTTGAAGATATTTTGTTTTCATTGATTTTAGGAAGATTGTGGAAGTCTCGAATCTTTCAGCTTTCTCATAACTATTTTTATGATTGATTTTTTTGAAAATATGAACAAAATGTTTATAAAATCAGATGTGGAATCATCTGCGACTGAAAGATAAACTTTTGTCACTATCTTCCATCGTTCAAGATAACCTCTTATGGGGTATTCATGGTGAAAAGAGAAACATTCTCAATTGAATATTGAATAGAAATAGTTTTCTGTAAATTGAAAAATCCACAATAAAAATGAAGTTATATTTTGTGAATATCTAACAGAAAACAACTACTTCCCCGGCTAAACCCATACTGGACATTGAACTACATCTGAAAGATATTGAGACCCTAACTCAAAAGAAAAAATCAGAAAGTGGAAATTTGCATTCTCATTCAGATAGTTATTCGTTTTTAACCGACGAAACCAAAAAGAAAGAGATTCTCTAGTCGACGCTTATATTTTTTTATTTTTTTTTATGTATGATCACGCGTAACTTTTTACTGATTCCGATAATTCTTTTTTCAGTGGATAGGGTGTACTTCGAAGTTGGTCTCATTTGAATTTGAAAGATGAAATTCACCCCTAAGGTTAGCAAAATGAAGGATATTGATCACTCACCCTCTGAATTCTGGTCCGTTAACCGATTCTATCAGGCATAACTTTGTATTGGGTTCTTCGATTTGGATAATTCTTTTTTTATTAGATTGGGTATACCTCATAGTTGATCATATTTGGAGTTCGAATGGAATTATCCACCCTTACGGGTAGAAAAATAGGGAATAATTGATTTTTCACTTGTGAACATTGGCACACATATGTAGTTGACAATGACAGATCGCTTATGTCATTATTTTTGTTCTCCTACATCCGTCACAATCATTATATTCTATTAGAGGATGGAATGATATACAAAGTAATGAAATAAACTAACCAGAACAACAAAAATAATTTATATTACAACAAATAGTAAAAGTAGATAATCATATTATTTAACTGGTAATAGTTGAAGTAAGGTGGGTAAGTAAGTATCTTGGAAGTAATCAAAAAACAAGTAGGTAGTAATTGGTATATTTTAGCCATAAAAAATTGAAAAATAAAAAAATTCAACAAAAAATTAAACCGACAAAATACGGAACTGAAAAGTAAAAAATAAAATAAACCTTCTTAGTCTCAATAACTAAGCTCCTAAACTAACGTAAGTAACTAATTTTGAGTCGGCGCCAAACGAACAATCAACGAAGATCATTAAATTACTTCAAAAAAATTATCATATCAAATGTCACTGTGCAACTCGATGCCATCATTTTACGCCTTATCTGATTCATTTGCTTGTTTGTTTGGCGCCGACTCAAAATTAGTTGATTACGTTAGTTTAGGAGCAGTATTGAGACTAAAAGTTCATTTATTTTACTTTCAGTTCCGTATTTCGTCGGGTAAATTTTTTGTTAAAAAGTTTTTATTCTATTTCAGTCTTAATTGAGAACTCATATAGATGAATGTATTCCAAAAGAGAGTACTCACCAGAAATAATTCGTACCATTGACGCAAGAGAGGCATCGCATTCGCTAGGTCTTCAATACTTTTTTGTCGACGAAAATATATTTCACGCTTCCACGATCATCAGGAAGACCGGAAGAAATGGGAAACACATTTTCTCGAAGCTATCCCACTATGCAAAGATGGAAAAATGTTAGAAACATTTCTTTTGGAGAGACACTTTGAAATTAGTGTTTTTTGACATTAAAACCTGTCATTTGGCATTGATTTATTTGAAAATCTTTACAAGATGTTCATAAAATCAGATGTGGAATCATCTGCGACTGAAAGATAAACTTAAGTCACTATCTTCCATCGTTCAAGATAACCTCTTGTGGAGTATTCATGTTGAAAAGGAAAACACTCTCAATTGAATATTGAATAGATTTTTTTTTGTTAATTGAAAAATCCACGACAAAAATGTAATTTTGTTGTGAATATCTAACAGAAAACAACTACTTCCCCGGCTAAAGCCACGCTGGACATTGAACTACATCTGATAGATATCGAGAAATGACCCTAACTCAAAAAAAAATGTGAAAGTGAAAATTTGCATTTTGATTCAGATATTTATTTGTTTTTCTATTCCAGTCTTAAATTAAGGACTCATATAGATGTAGTTCAATGTCCAGCGTGGCTTTAGCCGGGACAGAAGGTGTTTTCTGTTAGATATTCACAAAATATTCATTTTCATAATCTGTATGATTTTTACGAAAAATTGTATTCTATGAAACAGCATTGAATATTTCTTTTTCATAATCTGAATATTTCTTTTTCATAATCTGTCAGTAGTGACGGAAAAAAAAATTCTGAAGGGTTGAACAAGGAGGACCCGGTGAATTATTTGAGAAATTAATTATTTTGTATCGTGCGCACTGTTGAATGGATTGTACTCGCCTAATTTGAATTGATTATTGTCGAAAATAAATGTCGAAGTTAACTCCAAAAAATCTTGAAAAAATTTTATTTTGGTCAACCTGTACCTCGAAAACCAAGCCGTTTGGGACATATGTTTATATGAACTTTTCGTCCTGAAATCTTCCAAAGAATCACCTCCCAAAGTTCGTCAACGTACTTAATTAACACTTGGTATATTTAAAATTAATATATTCAATAACAAGAAAAAATATTATATACGAAGTTGTCGGGTTTCCGGCAGTGTTCCACTTGCGCGCTCTCTCCGCGGAGCCCTGTTTTCAACATAGAGATTGGGGATTTTTTTATTGCAAATTTTCTCCACTACAAGGATCTGTTTTCAAATTGGTAATATTCGGAGATATCTGGAAAAAACTTGACCTTTTTTTAACATTTAATTTGTATTTGTTTATAACTTTTGCAATTGTTAACCGTGGGTGACTTTTTCTCGCACAATTTTCTACATGTCATCCCGTATCGAATAAGCCCTCGATCATATTCTAATTCATATTAACCCGAATTTTTTCGATTTTGAGATCTTGACTAGAGTACAGGTGTGACAAACGAACAAGCAATGTTAGGTCAGAACCTACCCAGTTTTGATTCGTCAAAATGTGCTCCTTATTCTGCATATCGAATCCATAATACTTTTTATACCTCTGTGTAAATTAAAAAGTTGTATTCACTGAGCTAATATGGAATATAGTGAAATTCATTTCCAATCCTCATAACCGTTCGATCACACATCGATACACGAAAGTTTCTCTTTTTCTTCAGGAATATATGAATGAGCAGTCATATCGATTCTTAAGATCGGTTTATGTTCCGATCGGCGCTTTCCCCATTCAAAGCTAATCGAGTAAAAGTATTTAATTTAGTTCCACGTTCGTCGATTGTGATTATTACTATTGTATTAACATAATTGCGAATGAAAATTAAAGTATTACTATGAGGTATCCAGCGAATGTTGGAGTCTGTTTGATTTTTAATTGTAGGAATATTTAGGGATTCTCAATATGAAAGAAATATTATGATTAAATATTATTCACCGAGTTCTGCTGCGTTTGGGTCAAGACTGACTGGTTATTTCGATATGTCAGTACTTTTACCATCAAACTAATTAGAATTAGCCACCAGCCTCATAAGATCATCATGTCCTTTTAGCACGAATGCACATCTTTTAATTTAGTTTCGATGCAACTGTCTAATAATAATTATATACCAAGAAAGGATATTTCAAACTCGAGGGTCAATATTATCATTGTCATCAATTAAGCACAAATAAACAAAAATTTTAAATCCCAGGAACATTCGCTTCATTTTAGTTTGGAAGTTATTTACGATTTTTGCCAGCTGAAAACTTCTTGCCAACTGAATCAAGTTTCATCTGATGATTTCGAGGTTACATCTGGTTTAGTTTAACCAGAAAAGCCAGATTCGTTCGTTCAAAATATATAATATGTCCAATGTTTTGCAAAATAATTATCGAATATCAAATATTATTGAAATAATATTTGCATATATTTGTAGTATGGTTTGAATTGATTCAATGATACAAATAATTCTGACCAGCTAGATCGGCAAACATAAAAAGTTCACGCCGTACTATATCCTATGATTTGAAAGTTTGTCTTAATATATTATAATATCATTATCTTAATATATATATATATATATATATATATATATATATATATATATATATATATATATATCTATATATTTATATATATATATATATATATATATATATATATATATATATATATATATGTATATATTGTTATGTTTAGAAGTACGTTAAATATTTAAAGAGTTGAAGTAAGAATTATTTTACAGTTTTTCTGAGGATTCTACCGTTTTTCTGAAACCTTGTATAATATTAATCGATAACTATGTTTGAAATAAACATGTTGTCAATATAACAAGCAATTGGCATAATTTTGAAATTTATAGAAATCAAAATTTTCAAATATAAATTTTGAGCACAAGCAGATAACAAAATGTTAAAAGTTCGAACATTCTGTATATGAAATTGGATCTGAACACGATAGCCAATCAGATGCCAGAAAAGATCTTGATGCAAAATTAGGAATTTTAAAAATATGAAAAGCAGAAACGTCAAAAGTAAGATTTTTACATGTCTTGTAAATAGTATGTAAGGTAGTTAGAAATATTTCGTGAATAAAAACTGTCAAAAAGGTGAAAATAATAAAAAATGCAACAAAAGGTGAGTGAAAATCGAAAATTCGAGAAGGAAACAAAGAATGTTTGTTACCGAGGAAAAAAAACAACAAGCTGAAATGGTAAAAAAAAAAATTTTGGAAGAACCAACGATAAAATTCAATCCTGAAAAATCCTCAATTTGTATTAGAAAAACAGTTATGTACCAAGACAACATGGGAAATAATATAAAGAACAATAGCAGATAAAAGATCCCAGATGCAGAGTTAAGCTTACCTTTTTTTTATTGGAGATTTACCAAGACAAGGCAAAGGCACAGTTGACAAAATAGCAGCAGTTTCCAGGAACCGGAGAAAAACCCAAACACTGAACATTCTCGTTACAAGAAGTCCCAGATATTTTTTGAAACCATATAAGTTACCACAGTGCAATTAAAACAAAACTTTTAAAGAATTTTGATAGAACTTTTCACGAAATACTATATTGACCACATAATCTATAAAACTAGGTTACATTTCACTTTTAGTATCACATAATTTCACATTTGCTGTATATGATTGCTATGAAGCTCTAATTAGGTTATTTATCGCAGACAGTAGTAAGTTTTTCCTGAATAAAGGAAATTATTATTTTGACTGGATTTCTGCATTCTTTTCAATGATTGAGCAATAACAGTTGCCTTTTTCTGAATTTGACATCAAGAACTACTAGAAGGCTCCACAGTAGAACCGACTTCTGAGATTCTATAGGCGTACCAATTGAGTTAGCTGAGGTAAAGGAAATAAGATAAAAGAGTAGATGGAAAGAAGGTAAGGTAGCCGGAGATATTAAATATTTATATGGGTATTCATTTGTCAATATATATTAAATAAAATTCAAAGGGAAACTAGTTTAAAATTTTTGAAAATAGTAAAAAAAATTGTAAAAAACAAAAATATTAGTAAAATAAAAAAAATATATATTTTGTTATGATGTCTGAAACGAACCGCAATCAACGCATCATAACAATATATATATATATATATATATATATATATATATATATATATATATATATATATATATATATATATACAATCATAATATTAATGGTTTTGCTTCTTGAAACAAAACTCCAGTGAGTAATTCACGAAACGTGAAAATTATAGCTACCTCCGTGATGACGTTGATTGTTGCCCTGGAATGCAGGGTCTGCTAACCGAATCCACAAATGTGCGGCTGGCTTCTGTTTGTTATTATTATATTCGGATTATGGTTTCACAATTCATCTCATGTGAATATTTCGTTTATATTGTCCTTTTATAGAATGAGTTATGATCCATTTTCGTCGGTGATATTTAAAAAAAAATCCTGAGGAGATGCTGAGTGGGACGCAGACATACCCATGAACACGCGTACGAATTCAATCGTAGGATTGGTTATATAAACGTTTTCAATTAAAAATATCAACGTTGGAATTTGAATAGATCTCAATGTTGAAAGTAGTCGTTCTCAAAACATATATATGAAAAGTTCGTCAATTTTGTAACTCAATGATTGAATGTTCAATGGCAGTTTGTTGTCGGCAAGGTTTCCTCTGAAACAGATTTGTTACAATTATCAGTTTCAACCATATGTTTTTTCCAATTTTTTTCTTTTGTATCAATATTATTTTGAGATGAGATGTCACAATTTTCGATCGGGTTCAGAAAAGCTTTAGCGATATAAATTTTACCTACTCTTATTAATTTGTACCCATCGGATGCAGTTATTTTTATATAAACATTGTTCAAAAATCCAAGTGTAGTTAAAGGATGCCTATCGATCGCCTTTGGAAAATTCAAATTAATTTAATATAGGAGTTGCTTCAAATGTTTTATTACATCATATCTGTATGGTTCGAAGATTTTTACTGTGCAATAAAACTACATCACCTGATGGGAAGTGGTTTGTTGATATAAGAGCGGTTTGGATCACTTCCTCGTCATTTGCCCCTGGTTTCACTATGAATTGAATTGAATAGTTACTTGATTGGTAAGTCTTTTCCTTGTGCGTTAGAGACAAGTATTTTTTTTTCATTCTGAGGGTGTCGTTAGCTGGATTTTTCTAACGGCATATTGATACAGAAGATCACTTGGGTTGTTTTGATATGCTCTGAGAACTCGGAGTTGGCATGATTTTTCGAAAAGGACCTATGTCAATTTGTTTTTTTTCTGGGATCGATTTTCACTCTTTCCCTTTGCAAATAAATGGTCATTGATATAGCATGTTAATTAGGCGATCCTTGATTTGCTCTCAAATTTCAAGTTGGCAGGACTTTCTTAAGGGACTTACATCAATACTGTTTTTTTGGAGGTTTCTTTTCACTCTTCATTTCCTGGTATCGATCCTCAATATGATTCGTGAATTTTAAGTCGCTAAAATTTTTCTGAAAGAATTTATGTTAATTCGGAATTTTTCTTGGATTGACTTCCACCTTTCATCTCCTTTGCAAGTGAATTGTATTGATATGGAAGGTCAATATGGTGGTCTCCAATATGCTCCATGAATTTTGAGTTGGCATATTTTTTTCTGAAGGAACTTATGTCAATTCTGATTTTTACAAAGGTTGATTTTTTTCCTCCAACTTCTTCGCAAATGAATGATATTAATACAGAAGATCTGTTGGGTGGTCCTTGTTGTGTTGTGGCATGAATTCAAGTGGGCAGGATTTTTCTGACAATTTTTTCCAAGTTGATAGAAATCTGTAATACGATACAGAAGTCTGTAACATATCGGTAGCCAGCTATGATTCCATCAAAAATTAAGAACGTCTTATTCCTCAAGAGATTCAGGATAACATGGCAATTGTATAGAGTAGTTGTTTTCCGCTTGTAGTCTACCAATTGTTTCAATTTATTTTGAACTTATTGAAAAAAACTAAAAAAATTTCCTCACAATACTATAGTTCACTTGTATGGCTTTCTTGTATATTATATATATGTAAATATATATACAGGGTGAGTCGGAATAAGACCGACAAACTGCGACTACAGATTCCTCACCTAGATAGGAATTTCGAAGTGAAAAGTTGCTATCAAGGTTTGTCCTAAAATGCATCCCCTATGAGATACAGGGTGTCGAAAGTACGAAAAAAATATGATTTAATTTGTTTCCTCCAAAATTCCTGAACGAAAAAATTTGAAACTTGGTACACTAATCAAGGTTTACCAACGTGCTAATTTGAAGTTATAATTTTTTATTTTCGTATACCAGTTTCAAAGTTACGATGGTATGTAGTCATATGTTCCTTCATATTTTCTTGGGACAAGTGAATGGACAAATTAGTGTTTGACATCAGTTCGGCTCATCCATACTCAACCTAAAAATCATAACATTCCATGTGCCTAAAAGTGGAGGCTTCTGAGATAATTGAGAAAAACTGAAGATATGTCCTTAGTAGAGACATAATTTCCTATGTACAATAATCGCATAATGCTAATTTCTTACAACATATCGGAACTTCCTGAACATTTTCCAATGTTGGGAGAATCGGAAACATAGTACGGGTTAGTCAGAATCATATTACTTGATCGAATCGATGTCGTGGATTCACTGATATGTTACCATACTTTCTTGCATATTATTGTTTTGACAGATCAACTGACAAACAAACCCAACCTCATATTCATAATACTCCACTTAGATAAGAGTTAAGGTCTGAAATAATTTTTGCGAAAAACTCTCAATTTGTTGAAGTTTATGTTGAAGTATCATTATCAAAGCCATTTCTGATTGAATTATATAGGAAAATATTATCCAATCAACATGTTTTAGATGAAGAAAAACAATTATTATGTATTAATATCTACTTAAATGATTTCTTCCGATTCGTGATAACTAGTTGCAAAGTCGAGCCTTCCATACTAGTTTGTGGTAGGCTGATCAACGCATAAAACATACACTAAATTTAGAACTAAAAATAAACGTAGCCTTTTTTCATTGTTCTCGGTAGGAACACAGTGATATATCGATACTTACATTAGACATAATTGACGAGTAACCCAAAACAGTTTGTATTATTGTCAAGTCATCATTTCAGTTAGTGAACATTGTTTCAAAATGGATTATTCATTTGAATAATATACAGATATGCATTTCGTTTATGGTGAAACGGGGAAATGCAGAGCCACTGCTGAATTATACCCAGACAGACATCAGCCACATTTCACTACTTTTTATAGCTGCGCATCGACGATTGAAGGAACAGGTCCCTTTAAATCCAGTAAATACCATTGTGGTGCGAATAGAACAAGAAGGGATAATATTACGGAAAAACAAATTCTTGAACGATTAGCAGCAGATCCTTCTACCAGTACTCGAGCTTTTTCGTATAAAAAGGGTCACAAGGTTAAAGGGTCACAATCAACAGTAAGTTGGGTAGCACGTGAACAACTATCGTATCCATTTCGCCTACAGGATGTGATGGCCCTAGATGCTGGTGATTATGGTCCTCGTAGTTTTTTTGTGAATGTTTTTGAGAATGTATGAAGGGCAGAACAAACTTTCCTAGATATGTTCTAATCACGGATGAGGCATGTTTCACAAGAGATCGATATTTCAATAGTAGGAACAGCCATTTATGGGATGAACAAAATCCGCATGGAATGTTTCGAAAAGGCTACCAACAAAAGTTTTCAGTGAATTTTTGGATACGAATTATCGAAAATCGTATCGTTGGACCATATCTTCTTCCCCCCCGTTTGAATGGAAGAACTACCGAGTGTTTTTTGAACATGTTTCACCTGGGCTACTTGAAGACATTCGTCAAAGAATATAGTATCAATATGACGGAGCACCGCCCCATTTCCAACGAATCGTTCGTCAATTTCTTGATAAAACATTCCATGATCGGTGGATAGGTAGACGTGGTCCCATATATTGAATGCCCTTCTCGGATTTAACTTCACTGGACTTTTTTGTGGGATACCTTAAATCCCCAGTGTATGAAACATCAGTAGAATCTGTGGAAGATTTAACGCCAAGAATTTTGGCAGCATGTACGTTAATACACCAGGAATATTCCAAAGCGTGCGACAGTCGATGATACGGAGATACCAATTGTGAACTGAACAAAATGGTGGTCCATTTGAACATTTGCTCTAATGCCTTGTTTGTTTCTAATAGGTGTACCCACTAAACCGTTTCTATCATTTAAGTAGATATTAATACACAATAATTGTTTTTCTTCATCAAAAACATGTTGATTGGATAATATTTTCCTAGATAATCCAATCAGAAATGGCTTTGATAATGATACTCAACATAAACGTCAACAAATTAAGAGTACTTATCTTCAGTTTTTCACAAAAATTATTTCAGACCTCAACTCTTATCTAAAGTGGAGTATTATGAATATGGGGTTGGGTTTGTTTGTCAGTTGATCTGTCAAAACAATTATATGCAAGAAAGTATGGTAACATATCAGTGAATCGATCAAATAATATGATGAATGAAAAAACGGAGTTATCGGTCTCATTCTGACTCACCCGTACTATGTTTCGATTCTCCCACATTAAAAATGTTCAGGAGGTTGATTTATTCCGATATGTTGTAGGAATTAGCATTATATATCTCTACTAAGGACATCTTCCAGTGTTTCTCAACTATCTCAGAAACCTCCACTTTTAGGCACATGGGAAAGTTATTTTAGGTTGGTATCGATGAGCCGAACTGATGTCAACATTTGTATTCACTTGTCCCAAGAAAAATGAAGGAAAATATGACCACCTACCATCGTAACTACGCCAGTGGTTTACGAAAATAAAATTATAACCAAATTAGCACGTTGATAGTGTACCAAGTTTAAAATTTTCTCCTTCTGGAATTTTGGAGGAAACAAATTAAATCTTAATTTTTTTTTGTACTTTTTACCCTCATCCAGAGGGTTGCATTTTAGGACATACCTTGATACAACTTTTCACCTCGGGAAAAGAGGTGAGGTATCTGTAGTCAGGTTTCGGTTATTCTTTCCGTATATATATATATATATATATATATGCAGAAGTGTTCAGAAAAAGTCGGGACCCTTGCCAACCCCCGATTATTGATTACGATTTCAGTTAAATGGGCAAACTGGTAGCATTTTTTGGTACCTTTCTTGATGCCGAAAAAAAAAAAGACATCGCGTTGTCATAATTGTTCATAAATTAAATTTTTTTTTTAATGGAAACCTTTATTTTTCATCATTTCGATTGTAATAAATTCTCAACAACAAAACTCATATCCCCCAAATGGAAAATGGGATTATGTGAAATATTTATTTTTTCACTAGTACAAAAATTTCTTTGTTTTGGCGAATAAAAACCCCATGATTGTCCAACACCCATTTTTTTATTATCGAATAAAAATATTTTGCAATGAAAAAAACAGTAAAAAAAAGGCTGGGATTTAACTCGTGAAAAACCCCTGATCATCATGTCCAAAACAAAGAAATTTTTTTTCTAATGAAATAAATAAATTTCCAATAAGTCGCTATTTTCCACTTCAGGAAGAAAAGTGATATAGGCTTTGTTGTTGAGAATGTTATTACGAATCGAAATGGATGAAAAAATATAGGGTGTTCCATTGAAAAAAATATCATTTTATGAAATATTATGACAACGCGACTGTCAATTTTTTGTTTGTTTTCGGCATCGAGAAGGCCACTAAAAATGCTACCAGTTTGCCCATTTAACCGAAATCGTAGCATCAATAATAACGGAGTTGGCAATGGTGCCGACTTAATTTGGAACACCCTGTATATATATATATATATATATATATATATATATATATATATCCCCTACACAACACAAAAAAGCGTAGTAAGAATTATAACCGTCAGAGCCATTCAACTAAGCAATCCAGAGTTAAGACATCTACAAAATGTCTGGAAAAAATCAGGAAAACCCTAGTAAATAATAATTACCCAATAAAATAATGTAGTTTACAATTCTGAACGAAAACCTTGACTGAAGGAACGTGACACAAAAAGGCGAACGACTGTTTCTCTTGTATATTGTAATAAGGACCCATTCATCTATTTGATTTCATACTAGAGTAAACTTTTGATTCGACAAAAAGTAATACTACTAGCAATCGCCAAGGTAACTGAATAACAGTTATTCTACTAGGTATTCTATATTTGTTTCACATTCAAGTATATCTTATATTAAAATTCATTCTGACATTCTATACATTTTTCTCCGTAAATTATACCAGGTGTATAAGTTTTTGTTGTTATTATTTAGAAAATACATAAATATTATTAAAATTCCTAAGTGTATTATTGTTTCTGAATTATCTGAGATTGGTAACTGTACTGTCAAATTAAGGCCCACGCTTCATTATATACTGAGGGTGATAACTTTCCCAAGCCGCTCTGGGAGGTTGTCCAGTTATTGGTCAATAGACTAATAACGCCCAGTATAGTTAAGGCCTACCTTCAACAAATAACGAGCAGTCATAACAGCTTTATAAGCGTGTTTTTCATTTTTGTAAACTATAATTTTATTTTTAACTTTTTAGTCCATATTGAGAAAAAAGACTAAAACAAACTCTTCGATTGATTCCTCCACATGAGATGAAAACTATAAGTAAACTTTGGCGAATGTGCATTCGCCATATCTTTGAAATGGAAATTATGCTGTGAAAAACGAATGCTTTCGCCATATCTTTGAAATACAATTTTTTTTTCTTCTGATGATCTAGGTGAGAATCCCAGGTCATTGCTATGAAATTATTGTATTGTCATCGGTTCTTAATACGTATGCAAAATTTCAAATACTTCGAACTTTGGAAGAAGGTGAAAATTAATTTCAAAGATTCCATTATCTACATTCATACATACAGGTGAAGCTAATAAAGCGTGTATAAAAATTGGAAAAAACACATGGTTGAAACTGATAATTGTGAGAAATCTTTTATAGAGGAAACCTTGCCGACAACAAACTACTCATCTACCTACTACCTTTGAACATTCAATCATTGAGTAACAAAATTGACGAACTATTCATATTTTCAGAGTTAATATGTTTTGAGAACGACTACCTTCAACAATGAGATCTAATCAAATTTCAACGTTGATCTTTTCAATTGAAAACGTTCATATAACCAATCCTACGTTGATAAAACGATTAAATTCTACGCGTGTTCATTGGGTATGTCCGCGTCTCACTCCTCATCTCTTCAGGATTTATGATGCAGGCCTCCCTTACAAAAAAAGTATTTAGTCCACAATTTTTCTAAAATATAAAATGCATTTTAATGGAAATTTAAAAAAATCGGGTATTCGTCCAAATACACGTTCACAGGGGTACAAAGTATAAGAATTAAATGATTTTCGTGGAATGGCAATTTAATTTCCATGAATCAACCCACAGTTGATAGAATGCCGGTGTTTTTTTTTAAATATCACCGATGGTAATGGATCACAACTCATTCTTCTTTCAAATATTCACATGAGATGAAATTTGAAACTATAATCCGAACATTTCCTGGAATACTAAAGATATATAGGCAGTCAACCATACGGGTTGATTATTGGATGAAGAGGGGGTCCATTGGTAGTTGGCGTTAGTCCGTTGGTGCCCAAAGAAATGAGATATCCGATATCCGAGTGAAATGGAACAAATTAATCGGGAATGATATTTTGCATTTTTCTTTGCTGTCTTTTTCTAACACGAAATGGGAATTTAATTTTGTGGGAGTTTAATTTTAAAGTTTTTTTTGGACAATGGATTATATCATGGTCTAGAAAAAAAATAATTTTTTTTTCCAAAACTTAATTCCTCAAGAGTTGAAATAGCCACCTATACATTGATTTATTCAATATCATAAAACTTTTTATTTTCGGAAAACAGTGAAACGCATCCAATTTATAAATATCTTCTCGATGGGAAATAAATTATAATTTAATTGCCATATAGAAAATTATTTGCTTTTTCATGATATGCTTTGAAAGATAATTTTCATTTTGACGTTTCAGGTGTATTACCTCATCGGAGTTTTTTTAACAAGTTGCTTCAAGAAGTAAAAACCATTAATATTATCGAAATATTTCCTAAGTTCCTGGAAAACTAGTATTTGGAAATCCAGCAGAGCTGGAAACAAATTGAGTTAAGTTATCCGAAACTCCAGTGCCAACGGGATGATGATTTCATTTCAATTTTTCACGTATATTACATTAGCAATTATTCCTCCTTATATTATGGTAATTTGCATCGAATGAATGTTCCGGGAAAATCATAATTGGGACAGGAATTAGGAATAATATTACGATCTACCTCCCCGGAAAGTACTTCTCCCCATTTTGGGGTCCACCCCTCTGAGAATTAATTGGGTTTATCAATTCTGAATGGGCAAACTGGAATCTACTATATTTTTGTGAACTCCAAACTGAGGATTTGGTGGATAACAAAGGAAATCATTAAACTTTTCCATACCGTTTCATTCAGTGATAGATATCAACTTACACGTCTAATTATGTATCATCGGTACCTTAACACTGAAGTGAAAAAAGTTTGTTGGTATATTAATATTATATTTCACTAGAGGAAAAATGTTCAAACTTTAGAGATTACGAAAATGAAACAAACATATTGATTGCATGTTTCAGAAAATAATTAATGAAGGGTAGTGGAAAAAAATACCCAATCAAGAAACTTCAGCATATACAGTGGAAATATAAGAAATAACGAGGTGAAAAAATAATGTAACAGTAAAGAGTGTAATTTCGGAAAATAAATTTACAAGAAAATTCTGTTTTTTTGGTTCTGGCTGTACGAAAGGAGGGCCCTGTAATGTTCGTGTATGTTTGAGAAAAAATAACATCAAATAGGTGAGATTAGGAAGGAAGTGGATATTATATTCGATACACCTCATATTTTTCGAAGATTGGCGAGAGAGAACAGAAAACACTAGGGTAGAGAAATAAGATATTTATTAAATGTTTCTTGAATGTATGGAGTATAGTGTTGGAAAAACTTCATCAGGTAATTATTCCACAATTTGGACGTGCGACAAAAATGATTCCTGTTGAACGAAGCTCGGCAAGTTTCGACCTCGACTGACTGAATTCATATCCTAATATTCAAATATTAACAAGGACCTTGCTTTATTTGAATCTCGAATAATTTTCAAAGTATATTTTCAATTCGGACAGAAATAAACGTTCTATCTATAGCAGATGAGATTATTGGTAGAGTTGATAGCTGGAGTTCCCAATGATCTAAGGTACAAGATTATTTTGATAACCACAGATCTGTCACTATTGATCAATGTCTGTATTTTCTTTAATCTGGCTAGGCTTACTAGTGATTATAAAGATTAAAGCATGGCAGGAAAGTTCGAATGTCTTTAAAAACAGTAATTACTAGTTTTTATGTTTGGAGAACCTAGATCGTAATTTTGCTCCCGTAAAAATATTCTCACAGAAAATTTCACATTTTATTATGTGGCCAATCGAATGCAGTTATTTGAAAACGTTACCACGAAAACGAAAAAAGATATGGAAAATTTTTACTTCGTAGGGTATAATAGAATACATTACTGTGGAAATTTTCAACAGTTGATAATCGTGGCATTAAGTGCATGTGTTTTATTGTCCATAGTCTTGTTTTATCAAGGAGTATTTCTCATTTTCTTGGCATCTGATTAGTATAGTCAGAATCTAGATTACAGGTTTAACAATGGACAACAAAACAAGCCGTGTTCAACATTATTTATTTACAAAATTTCGAAAACTGTTTCCGTGAGCTATCTTTTGATTTTTAGTATTAACCGGTACTGAATTCTAATAGTCCTCTCAAAAATTTCTGATCTTTTTCCCAATGAGACATTAAAGAAACACTTTTGAATTCAATGGGGTAACGTCGAATAAACGATTAACGTCCAATCAAATAATTTATTAGATGTTAGAAATGTCGTTTTCCCAAAACTCCTCACTACTACTACCTATACTATAGGCGTATGTTGGAAGGAATGTCTATCAAAAAACAATTATTTTTCCTTAGTAATGCCAAAGATTAGATGTTCTACGAACAATATACCGCGCAATGTTCACATGTCTGTCTTCTGAAAACGTGTTTTTCAAAGCGATTTGACAAATATTGACCTATCTACGAATTTCATACATTTTTCAATTTGAACTCTATTGCGACATTTATTTTTTGGTTTGTATCCCTTTTATGATTTTAAAATTGAAGTTTCTAGTGTGGAGTAGAATAGTATTCATTACTTATTCATGTCATAAGTATTTGCATGTAAAAATAGGTGGTGGATATGGAAAGGGCACTAAGTAATTGTCATTCCAGCTGATAGCTCTGATGAGGTAAGATTTTTCAGATTCCCAATTCGAAGATATTGGATGGAAACTGTCCGGTAACGATACAGATATCATGAAGAAAGAAGCAACAACATTTTATTCAAATAACAAGATTTGTAGTGTATATTCCGAAAATAATTTTATTAATAATCATAATTTGAATCGGACTGCAGTCCCTACATTGAATTCGTTTCAGAAGTCATGGGTTGAAAATGGCACTCTGACAGAACTATGAATAAGGTAAATCAAGGAATACAAACCGACTTTCCAAAAGTATCACACTGCCAGACCTTAACATGGAAGGGCATTTCTTTACAATCACCAAGGAAAAGCAAGTTGAGGGTACTGAAGGTAAGACAAAAATAAAGGGAACATAGTTTTTAAATCCTATAATTTTCAGTCCAAATCGATTGGAGAAAAAGACTGAAAAAGACAAATTAGAACAATAATGAAGGACGAATATTTCCAAAATTGTTTAAAAAAGCCTGTGACAAGCATCTTCCGCAGTTTTTGGGAAATACTGCCAAGGATTGTCAATGATCTAAAGGATAGGAAACCAAATGGCATATACTACGCAGGCCAAAAGCTTGCAGAGGAATGGTCCCAAATTATAATTATCCCAGGTATCTACTTTGAGAAGGATGACTGAAAACATACAGAAAAAACTGGACCTATGACTTGGTTTTTAGATGGCTAAATGGAGATTGCAAGGAAAATTGAACTGGACAAAGTATGTATCCTACCAATGGATGACGTTTCTTTGTATGATACCAAAAAATGATGAAATAATTTCGGATAATTGAAATAATAATTCACTTATGAAAGAGGTTTTCGAATTTAAATATAAAATTTTTCAGGAAAAGGGCAGGAATTTATAGCAGCAAAATAGCCTTAGTTTTGATAGCAAGAGGAATTCACGATAATTGGAAATAACCATTGGACATTTCTTCCTAAGTGCAATTTGTAATGCTCAACTTTGTTCAATTTTCAAGTGAATATGGTGTGAATATCAATAACTTTACAGTTCAAGTGAATGGGAAAAAAATTATTTTTTATTCAAAATACCTCATTTACTGAAATGAACGAGGAATCTATTAATGAAGTATGAGGTACAATTCGGAAAAGGAAGCAAAATGGAATTTTATATATATATATATATAATATATATATATAATATATATATATATATATAAATTTATATATATATATATATATATATATATATATATATATAAAATCAGAAAATGAAGTAAAATATACTACCCAGGTGTTTAGTACAACAGTTGTTTCTTTCCAAATTAGTATTGAACGATAATACATATTTCAAAAACAGTTCAAATCTATTGAAAAGGGAAACATTCTCAATTGAAAATTTTCAACATGAATACCCCCCAAGAGGTTATCTTAAACATGGAAGATTGCGACTGAAGTTATCTTTCAGCCGCAGATGATTCCACATTTAGTTTCATGAACATCCTGTTCATAATTTGAACAAATCAATCTATCATAACCTAAGGCAGGTTTTAATGTCAAAAAACACTAGTTCCGAAGTGTCACTCCAAAAACATGTTTCTAACATTTTTCCATCTTTGCAAAGTGAGTGAAAATATAATTATTGTATTATCCTTATAATTAGGCCATTAAGGCCTGTTTAGGTGTAAATAAATAAATCCCTGTCTCTATGAGCAACGAATAATCGTTTTGAATGTATTTAAAAAAAATGAAAAACTACGTCAATAAATTATTTCAAAATTCATTAAGTCTCACCCCCACATCCCCAAGTGTAAATCAACCCATTATGTACACGTATCGATTCTCCCAAAGCGAAAGAGATTTAAAGAAAATACACGTTTAATGTTACTTTTTCCACTTTCGATTCGCTTTAGTGAGTCATCCCGCAGGCGATAGAGGTACCCAACAACATGAAAAAATCAATGAAATCATGATATCTATCTGTTTTGGTATATAATGTAGCATTTTATCATATATTGCAATATTTTCGATAACATACAATCCTTGTGAAACATATTCTGATAAGACAATTGGAGATTTTTATTGAAGATATGGAAAGGATATTATCCAAAGAAAGCTACTCCGAATCATCATAAGAGGGATTTTAGACAGTCATGCAGAGAACTTTTCAGAGAGAAAAGAATTTTCACTGTATATGCTCTTTATCTATACGAGTGCCTGATGTTCTTACAAAGAAACAAGAGCAAATTTGGAATAATCAAAGAATTAAACACCAGATATGAAACCAGAGCCATTAACATAAACTACCCTAAACATCGACTTTGTTTGACTGAAAAAAATCCATCTTATATGTGTATAAGAATATTTAATAAGCTACCGAATACTATTCAATCAATAGGAAACCAGAATTTGTTCAAAACAAAAATTAAAAAATTGCTCCTAGATCTAGAACCGTACAATGTAGATGACTATATGAACCATATCTTCTGAAATGTGCTATACTTTTGACGTCATTGCTTTTTTAGCTTTATGTATACATGTATATATGAGGTTAATTTAGAAATAAAGAAATATTATTATTATTATTAAATCTGATGTGGAATATGCGACTGAACGATGAACTTTAGTCACTAGTTTTAATCGTTCAACATGATCTTTTGGAAAGTAGTCTTGTTAGACCAAGAGCCAGCAGCAAAAAACACGTATGATTACCTCAAAGCTGAAACTTTTTGAGAAGTAAGCCAGTGTTATAAATATCAAATCAGCGAAAGTATGGCGGCCCGTAGGTGTCGGCGTTGCACTGCGCAATTTTTTCCAAAGCATTTAAAAAACGATGCTCTTGGGAAGAGCTCAAAGCTAATTCTTTTTTATTAACCAAAAAAGGGTTGTATATACCTATGCAGAAATGTCCGCCATACTCAATTAAAAGTATTTTTTTATGCTCTCTTGAAATACAAGCTCAAAGCTAATTTTTTCACCTAATGATAGAGAAAAATGTCTCATCACCGATTATGACCATGCCATACTGTTTCGGTGTCGCTAAGTACCCGCCATACTGATTCAAAAATGTCAAATTTTTCACTAACCATGTATCATAGGCACAAGGTTTTTATACCCCTGTGGTCCATTTTGATGAATAGAAGCAATGCCATACCGATTGAGGTCGTTAAATGGCCGCCATGCTGAAAAAACGTTTTTTTTTCAAAATATTTATAATATCGTGGGTAAGTTGTGGAAAATAATTATCTAGTCTTTACATTAGTGAAATTACATTTGCAACGTTTTATGGAAAACTAGGACTTATATAATTTATTCAAAGAAATGAAATACAGTAAATTTCATTTTATTCCTTTTAATAAATTATATAGGTCCTAATTTTTCCTAAAACGTTGCAAATGTATTTTCACATCACTTCTTCATCAATGTAAAGACTAGTGAATTATTTTCCAAAACTTACCAATGATATTATTAATATTTTGAAAACCCTTACCTGTTGGTTCCTTGAGACCCGTTTAACTTCATCAACCCATGTTTCGTCTAAATAATAAATGTTCTTGTTTTCTGTCCTGCAAACTCAGAATTCGTAAAATAAACCATGTTTTTGAAATAATATTGTTAATTTTGATGACTTAAATACGTGACAACTAGACTAGGTAGACACCTGGCAACACTGTTTATGTTTACAAAACAAAATCTGCTTCTTATCTACTAGATACGTTTTTAATCCATGATAATACCCAATTTCGTAACAACGTGCAAATGAATGAACCTTATTTTTTTATGCGAATACCGTACGTCAAACGAAAAAATCAAGAGACCAGATTTGCTCAGATAGGAATGAAAATGCATATAAGATGTGAACTAGATTTCACAAAAATATCTAGGGTCATACCAAAGTTATCATAAAAAATAAATTTTTTTCTTAAAACTTCAGCACCCTGTAGTTCAAAAGTTAAGACCTTTAGGACATATGTTCATATGAAGTTTTTTTCTCAAAATGGACAAGAATAACCTCCTTATGTTATTAAAAAACACCCTATATATGTTATTAAGAAACACCCTGTATATTATGGTAATACATTGTTGATTTCTTGTCTTGTCAGCTAGAGATGATCGAGGAATTCCACGGATAGCCTACATAGCCACTTTCTGAAAATTCTCTACTTTTGGTTCGATTGTCGAAAAAAAAATGCTTGTCCTTGAGACGGTGTGACCCGGAGTCTTGTTAGATTACATAAATCCCTAGATCTTGTTGGGCAGGGGGAGAGTTCTTTTCAAAAACAAAAACGAAACTAGTTGTATGAAGTAAACTATGGAGAACACCTGAGCATCGTCTGAGGATGGAATATCATTCAGAAGAAGAGCATACCAAGCAGGTAGTTAGAATCATCATCTGCACTTCCAAGAAAAGGTTTCCGATGACAAGAATCTAGCAGAAAGTAAGTAAAATTCCTTCGATGATTTCTTTCCCTCTCCGCCACTGTAGTTATGGAATTGCACGACAACTGATAACAAGTTTAAGACTGTATGAAGAGAACAAGGTATATAAGTATGAGGTCCAAACGCTTCATATATATCGATGTATGTACTTCCTACGATTCAACTTCAACACTATGCAGCCATCTCCCAATCACATTCTCCTAACTATTTGACATCTATTGAAATACACACTACTTCATTGATTAATCTGAGCATACAAATATCAATCTTAGGAACAGATAGGACAAATCTGAGAACATTATAGAGATGAGGGTACTCAACTTTATTCAACGATACCCTGTATTGTTCCAATAATATTTCTCTGCTGACTTCCCAAATCGTAGAATACACTTTATTAATCAAGCTGATCAAAATGATAGTAACTTTACAGGTAGAAAAAACGAATCTTGGAACTTTATAAGCAGGTAGGAGTTACCTTAAACTTCTTCGTTACCCTGCAATGTATCTCTATTTAATTGAAACCTTAAATGGAAGAATATACTTTCTTGATAAAGCTGAGAGAAAGAATAGTAACTTTAGAGTTAGAAAAACCAAATCTAGGAAATATTAAAACCAAATGTAAATCTAAATTTGTGGTCTGCCAGATCGTTTCGCATCATTAATACTACCCGTTGTTTCAAACTTACGAAGAAGCTCCCTTAAATAAGTCCTCGAAACGGGGCGATCAAGAAACCTCTCATTAAAAATGCATTCTGCTGCATGAATATTTTGTCCAGTTTCACCAAGAATTAGGATCGCTGCTACTTTATCACCTAAAGCACGTACCATTTCGCTTCTTGAAGCACTTAAACGTTCGGCTCACAACAGTTTAACAAATTATTAAAATGTACAAAAATATTGAAAGTACCAAAAGCTGCTGAAACAGTTGAACGTTCGATCAACAATACACAAATTATTAAATTTACAAAAACTTGGACAATTACAAAAACGTCGAATTAGGGAGACTAACAAAAACGTCAGCTTATTTGACAACCATCCAGAGGCGGAGCTTGAATTTGGAATTTTAGTATTAACTGATTTAATTCATCACAGCTTTGCGTTTTTTAAAAGCGAGTTGCCAAAACTGCCATAAACACATACAAAATTATCATTGAATAGGTTTTTTCGATACCTTTTAAAAGAGCTGTCGCTTGCCATTTAAAATTATTGGTCACAATGGCCTTGTGACGTCATCTTTGACGATTTCGTCATCTATCATCACTAGTAGGGAAGTTTACAACCTTAAATATTCAGTTTCCAAATTGCACTTGTTTATGTATAATCGTTCCAAAAATAAAAGGGGGGAGGGGACTTTTGAGAAGCACTGTATATAAATAGAACGTACTATAAAGAGTGGCCAAGGATGGTAATGGGTTGTCTAGTATGTGTGCACACAAAACAATCTCCGACCGGTCACTAGGTCAAATGAGTCTAGCAACTCCTTGGTTGGGTGCTGGAAATGTACTATAGTCTTCATTCTCTCAATTGGCGATGACAGATCTATGAATATACCCGCGAAATATACCGGCAATGTATTTTGGGGATTAAACAATTTTAGAAATACAGATATATTCTGTCACTTGTCCATCTAGTCCAAATTTCATCACTTCAGAAACACTTACATTGTTGTATCAAATTAGATTCGAAACCAAAGACGATTTCCTAATAGCTGAACTCTTAAAACTTTCAATATTGTCTTGTGAAAAATATAAATACTTCAAACGTTGAATTGTTTTCAAACAAGTTGAGATTGTAACTCTTGGCTTTAATATATATATTTATTTACCCTTTGTCTTTTATTTCTCTTCAGCTGAACAGAACTTTGTATCCTAAAGAACAAAAAAATATATATATATATATATATATATATATATATATATATATATACAACGTGGGGAAATTGAGGGTCTATCCTTTCAAGGATCTATCTATATAAGGCTGTGTGCCGACAAAAAATTGCTATACTAGGCTGTGTGCCGAAAAACAAACAAGCTATCTTCTGAGAGCAGATGGATTGCAGATCCTGCTACCTGAGAAGTGGCGCTGACTATCTAGACGATCACAACAACAAAAAAGAAGGTAGAAAAATAAGGAAGGTTGAAAAAAAAATTATAGTCAACAAGAAAATTTATCAATCATATACGACCGGGGTGGGTTCGGTTACAGCCTTATGCGAATTGGCCCGCGAAAAATTAAACTCAAAGTATCATACGTTCAACTTGGCATCTTCGAATATACCCAAAATACGGGTAGTGTTTCGGATGACACTTGAAAAGGCAAGCCACAACTCTTACAAGTCTTTTGCTTTCGGGGGTTGCTTTGCAACTAAGCTAGCGCGTAAAACGTTTCTACAGATTTTTTTTTGAGAAAATAAGCATATTGGAGACGTTCATCAAGTATCATTTTCGAGTAGGATTGAAATGTATAGATAATGTTGAGGTGGAAGATTTAGAACTCAGCTGGATTTAAAAGTGAGGATCACACACTATAACCCCTGATGAATTGTAAAATAAATTGAAAAATACTTCCTAAACATTATGTGACATTATTTCCTTCATTCTACGTATCAAAATATTACATTTTCAAAATAAATTTTCTCAGTTATGATTGAACCAAATTTAAAAAACTTGATATTGCTGAATAGAGAATGAAAATCCCTTTCAAACAAGGTGCCACACGACCCCCTTCTCATCAAAATCATTGAGGGGGTGCTCATAATTTATAGGGGGTGCTAGAAGGTGGTAATATTTTCACACTGAAAATTGTCAAATTGACAATATAAATCGACCTGTTCTAGGTTTTTTAAACAAATACATAATAACGCTAAAAATGAATTTATTCCATACCGTATAAATGGCGACATAACTAACATTATAGACCGATTTCACATATAGCTAAGATCTTCGAGAAACTAGTTAAACTGAGACTTGCTAACTACCTAAACAAGTATCAAATTTTGTCCAAATAACAATACGGGTTTAGAGAAAAAATATCTACACAAGACGCTGTTATTTCCCTGACAACAAAAATCAACGAATGTCTCAACGAGAGCAAGCCGTGCATGTGCATATTTATAGATCTGTCAGAAGCATTCGATACGGTGAGTCATCGTTTTCTCTTGGAATCCCTGGAAGATGTTGGTATACGTAATAACTACCTGAAATTCTTTGAAAGTTACCTCACCAATAGATACCAAGCTAAGAGAATCGATAATACTCTTAGTACCGGAAAAGTCATTGAATATGGAGTGCCACAAGGAACTGTGCTTGGTCCCACTTCATTTAATATATACATAAACTACTTATTTTCACTGGGAAAAGATGATAATATCATAGGGTTTGCTGATGATATGGCTATATTTTATAATGAAGATAAATGGGACGAATTGAAATATACAGCAGAAGCTAACTTCTCGCGTATAAAACAAAGGCTGGACTTCAAGTTACTGACTGTGAACTGTGAACTTTTCTTGTAACTCTTCTTCCGCTCCAACCTACAACCAACTAACCGTCACATCCGATTCAGAAACTTTCATAATCCGTCCTGAAAATAAAATAAAATACTCAGGCGTAATTATAGATTCACATATGATATGGAACTTGCATATAGCATATCTCTCAAACAAGCTGAGATCTATATTGTACAAGTTAAGAAAATTAAAATACCTCATACCTATAAATTATCTTTTAATTCTCTACTATTCCCCAGTAGAAATCCACCTCCGATACGGAATACTAATATGGGGCGCAGCCCCAAACACTCATCTTCATACCTTAGAAGTAATGTAACGGAGGTTTTTGAAACTTGTTTTTGTTTCTGAAACTTGTTCAGATACCCAACAGATATCTTATATGTTGAAACAAAAATCCTTGATATTAGATAATTATATTACTTCTACTCCTGCATCAGCAACCATTCAGACAGGCAACAACATCACTTACCAAATCATCAATACAACACCCGTCATAAACAACACTATATCATTACATTTATGGCTAAAACGACTACCCAAAAATCATATACTTATCTCGCACCAAAACCAAAATTCTACAATTCCATTCCTAAAAATATAAAAACAACAATAAATTTACAATCTTTCAAAAGACAATTGAAGAGATACATACTTGAATTAAGTAGAACGACCACTAATTTTCCTTAAATTCAGAGACAAAATCTTCCCTTCGATTTTTTTCACAAAAAATATTATTATTCATGTTACACTATAGTCGATCTCAATGTTACTACTACATAAGATTTTATAATCCTCAATATTGACACTACACTACAATATACCTTATACTTTATACTTCTAATATCTTAATCTTCATGTTACACCCCACCGACGATCTTGCATAACCACATACATCCCTTGTCTTAATTATTTGTTTATATGTATATGTGTTTATGTATGTATATGTGTGTGTATATATGTGTATGTATATATGTATATATATATATATACATATATATATATATATATATATATACATATATATATATATATACATATATATATATATATATATGTATATATATGTATACAGTAGTATTCCAAGTAGTTTAGTTTTTTTTATATTATAAATATTTGTTTTGTCAATGCTGAAACAAGTATTCTCACACTAATCGGCTTTTGCTGCTTTGTCCACACCATTAATCTCAATGCTGAAAAGTAATAGAATACTAATATTCTGTTTAGTGATCTGGATTGTGTTTTGTTGTGAATAAAGATTATTATTATTATTTTAAGCTCGGTGCATTTCAAAACTTGGAAATTAAAGCAGTTTTGAATTCTGAAGGAATTATAATACGATGTATTAAACGCTGTGATTGTGAACATTTCTGCAATATAAATTTTTTTCGTTTTTATACTCGTATTTCCGAACTGAATGTTGATGCAAATTCCCTATATAAATGCAAATTAGAGAATACATTTTAGGACGCTGCCCGAGACAAATACGTTCTTGCTGAAGTGGGCAGATGGAAAGGTTGCTAGAGTTTCATCAAACCGTTATATATTTATTAATAATTCCATCCAACTCATTCGACATCTCTGAGGAGAAATATTGTTACAATAATATTCCACGACATCGATATATTCTACAGCGAAGATAGAGAACACAATACACACTTACCCATAAACTCAATATGTAAAAACAAAATACCACTTATTGACTGGTTCATCACTGTAATTCTCGAACGATTTTTCATGGAGATCGAAAATTAGGCGTGAGGTATGATGAAGTTTTCACAACCATCGATAAGGGTGAAATATCACAATAGTTTTTTCAGTTTCTTGATAATATTTTTTATCAATAGAAGTGTTATTTTAGGGTTCGAGTGGGAAACAAAATGTCATCTGGAATTCTACTGCAGAGGGGTGTCGACATGTACAGTGTGTGCGATTTAAGACAACAACACCCTCTTATTTCGGAAGTCGTTGACGGATTTGAAAAAAAAAATGTTGGGATATTACTCAATTTTCTCGTGGACCAACGGGGAATGTTCGTGGAATTATTTCTCCAAATCCTAATAAGGTTGATTGGTGGGTCGAAATTCCAAGATCGATTATTTGATCTTATTTTCATTCATTTATTTTAGCTTTGTGGTCGAGTCCAGTAAACTTTCTTTCAAATGAATGACTGTTTCGCCAATCCATCTCTTCTGAGGCACCATTCAGTTGAATGTGAACATTTCTGCGTTCTTCAATATTCAGCTCTTCCATAAAATCTCAAGAGTTCGTGTCAAGGAAACTTTCACAGTTGAGTGTTTGTTCGAAAAATGCTGGACTAATTATATGGTTATCCAGTATTCCCACCCAGACATAACTATTTTGTTAATATTGGTTTCTTGAGTTTATCATCCAGTCTGGGTTTTCTGTTGCCCATTATCTAGAGTTCTGTGTGGAAACTACTATTAGTGGATGATCTAGCCCTATCGGTTAAGATAATATTTCCTAAAAATTTTCATTGTTCAAATATTCACCTAGGCAGGATAGAGAGGAATTCTCCCTCTTTACCTCGTTCTAACGCAAGATTTTCAGTTTGAAAGGAATAATTTTGTTTTTCTAGAATCATGTGCGTATTATGGAACGATAAAACAAAAATCCTCTCTTATTGCATCATACGTAAATGGTTGGTAAATGAAGAAATTTAGCGAAATCGATTGAGAAACTGTCAAATGTCGCAGGGAGTTATATTAAAAATACAAAAAATTGATGTTATGTTTAATTTTGAATTTTTAATGAAAAATTTCTTATTATCTTCCTTCATTTGTTTAGCTTCAATTTTAAAATATTGTTGACTGTTACTGATTTTGAGTTACTCATCATCAACTCTGTAAGTCACAAATCCATAATTAAAAAATGCCATTATGTAACACCCTATATGAGATATCGTGCCAAACTTGTGTACATATATTTGAGACATGTTTGAATCGAATGCGCACCTATATCGATGAAAAAATTTCTAATAATCGATCTCGACATTTCGCCCGATTAAATCGACCTTATTAGATGTAGGAAATATGAATTTGAGTACTATATCTATCCCAAATTGAGTACTATATCTATCCCAAGATTTTTTTTTTTAATTCTTTAGCGCCTTTTAAAATGAGAGGGTGTTACGGTCTTGAACAAGACTTAAACACGTCAATTTCACCGCCTGGCTTTTATCCAAATTTGACTAATATGGGTGAAAATCACCCCTTCTTCTTCGCACAAGATGGCCGGTTCCGAACCGAACCCCGTATTCATCTCTATTTGGGCTCACTGTGTACCCAATTGCTCTGAGAATCAGCTGGGCTGAGAATCAGCAGTTTCCTCAGCTGAATCTCCTTGACATTCTCTAGGTTCAGAATTATACTCCCAAGGTTGATTTCCCACTGGTGCACCTAAGCGGGACACTCAGTAAGGATGTGCGACGATGTATCGTCATCTTCCAGGAGCCATCCGCATAGGGGATCGTCTGTGATCCCGATGAGCTCCATGTGCCTGTTCAGGTGATTGTGTCCTGTTTGAAGCCCAGTCACAGTCTTGATATCCCATCTGTTGATCTTTTTTTACTTTTTCTTTGATGTCCCCCTTATATGGAAACTTTGATTGCCTTATGCATGGCGCCTCTCGCCATGTTTTGATGAACTGCTTTTGTAGCAGTTTCTCCATGTTTGGGATGGCCGTGTTGCTGGGTATTCCCAAGATAGGTTCCGGTCCGACTGGAGTCTTTCCCGATCCTATCTTGGCTAATCTATCTGCCTTTTTGTTTCCGGGAAACACCAGCATGTCCTGGACCCATATGAGGCTGATTCTGCTTGTTTTTGATAAACTTTCTGTGGCGTTTCTACAGTCGGACACCAATTTGGATACGATCCTCTTTGATCCTAACGCAATGATTGTCGCTTCGCTATTCGAGTAGATGACAGTAGGTCTTCGACTTCTATTGTCTAGGTTTTGAAGCCCAGTCACAGTCTTGATATCCCGTCTGTTGATCTTTTTTGACATTTTCTTTGATGTCCCCCTTATATGGAGCTTTGATTGCCTCATGCATGGCGCCTCTCGCCATGTTTTGATGAACTGCTTTTGTAGCAGTTTCTCCATGTTTGGGATGGCCGCGTTGCTGGGTATTCCCAAGATAGGTTCCGGTCCGACTGGAGTCTTTCCCGATCCTATCTTGGCTGATCTATCTGCCTTTTTGTTTCCGGGAACACCACATGTCTGGGACCCATATGAGGCTGACTTTGCTTGTTTTCGATAAACTTTCTTGGCGTTTCTACAGTCGGACACCAATTTGGATACGATCCTCTTTGCTCCTAACGCCATGATTGCAGCTTTGCTGTCCGAGTAGATGACAGTAGGTCCTCGACTTCTATTGTCTAGGTTTTCCTGGACACAGGGGAGTATAGCATATACTTCGGCCTGGAACACTGAGGCATATTTGCCTAGGGGAACTGAGATTTCTCTCTTTGTTCCTTCTTTGTATAACCCTGCGCCAGACATTCCCCCAAATCTTGATCTATCTTTATACCAGATTGCTCAATGGATTGGGGGTCTGCCGGGCGCAGCGTCTCCCGTTCCTCCCTCGTGGGGATGGTAATATTGGCACTGAAATTCAGAACAGGCGGGTTTTTATCCATTAATAGATTGAACTGTTCCCCTTCGCCCTGTACCAAATGGTGGAGTGGCCATGGCCTGCCTCATCACCGATCCGAGGGATTGCGCCTTTGAGTTTGTAGGCAGTTCGCATGGCTTTGTGCTTAATGACAAGGTGCAGAGGTGGTAGCGCTAGTAGAACTTCTAGAGCTCTAGTAGGCGTTGTCTTCATTGCACTTGTCATTCCTAGACAAGTCCGCCGTTATCTTTTAAATTCGTTTCTGGACTTGGTGGTACCGGTCCACCAAATGATGGATCCTTACGTTAATGTTGGGCGAATAGTCGTGTAAGTGTAAGGCTTTAGGTGTCAAGCTACACGTATTGCCATAAGCTCTTCTGCATGCCAAATACTAGCAGATTTTCAATCTGCTCGTTCCAGCTCAGCTCTATGATGACTTCAAGGTGTTTGGTCGACCCTTCGTACGGAAGCTGTCTTCCTGAGATAAGTATTTCTGGAAAAGTTCCGGAAATAAAATGATGAGGAATGATGTATCTTTCCTTTTTCCCTTCGTGATATTTATTTATGTTCTTCGATTTGGTGGACAGTGAGTCAATCCTGCATTGCTTCAACTTCGAATAACAGGAATTGAAGAATTTCACAGTCTCATGGTATTTTCTTCCAATCTGACGATCCTTGCTTGTGACAATATATGAAATGCAGGAACAGTTTGAAATTATTATCCTCAGCTTGATGAGATTATATATTTGGAGCATGTTCATATGACGGAATTCGAAGATTCTTAGGGATGGAATTTGAGGGATACTTCGTTTCTTTCTCGAATGTTCAATTTGCAGGTTCAAATTCAACAATACAATTAATAATGAGAGCAAAACTAACTGACACATTATTTAAATTAGTCACACACTACTGCCAGTGGCATGATACAATGATAATATAACGTTTAATTGTATATAAATGTGTACATTGAGATAAATAAATAGTAAAATAAACGTGTTTGGTCACGAAAGCAACGCTTGAAGGTGACGGATATAGTAATGTGTTATAGAAATTAAAAAAGTAAAGAAGAAGAGAGAGAGAGAGGAGAGAGAGAGAGAGAGAGAGAGAGAGAGAATATATGTTTATTGTTCATAAGAAAAAATCTTGTTGACAAACACATAAATAAAAATTCACAGTATGCGAATGAACATAAGTTACTGGCAAAAATTGATAACCACGTATCAGGATAAAAACAAATATAAAAATATAAATGGTGAGACTTAATTAAATACTTTCACAAAAACATAAAAGTTTGAACAAAATTATCAATATGAACAAATGTAAACACTAACTAAACTGTATCATCATAAAATTCAATCAAGCTCCAGTAGGCCTTATCACTAAGTAAAGTTTTTAGTTTGTATCTAAAAACCTGGAGATTTCTCTCTTTGATATCACTTGGTATTATACATTTTCACTCCATTGTAAATCAGAGAATCTTTTACTAGGTTAGAAGTGGGAAATGGGGAGCTTCAGGCTATTTTCGTTCTGGTGAGTATTATAGGGGATGTTGTTGATTTCATATTCCAATCTATTCTTATGAATTACAAAAACTGTCTATGGAAATTGAGACAAGAGTTAGGATTTTTTTATCTTTAAAAAGAGGTTTACAAGAATCTCTCCATTTGGCTTTGTAAAGGTATCTGATTGCCCGTTTTTGAAGCACAAACACTGACTGGAAGAGTTGATTGTTACACACCCCCCAGAAAGATATGCCATAGTGTAAATGGGAGTCTATGAGTGCATAATAAACAGATTTGGCAGCAGTAGATCCTAATTCGTTTGATACTGATGGATATGCAAGGACGTACAGTCACATAGATGTGATATTTTCAATAAATATATCTATATTATATAAATTAAGCTAACTCAATGAAACAATACCAACAAAGGCATTGCCTGGGCGTGGGACTTCTTGGATTGAGTATTGAGTATTATGAACAAAATAGAGTGGAATAATAATTTCGGTATTGCATTTGAGGTGTAGGATCTAGATTAAAATGTATGTATGTTTTCACACACCGTCACGTATATACACGCATATGTATTTACAAACAGCTAGACTCATATACAAATATACACATATATAAACATACACATAATGTATAACTGTACAATTGAAAGATAATATGGTGCAGCGCCAATGAGTGGGGTAACAAGGAATACAGGTATATTAACATTATTAGATGGCAACAAGAGATTTCAGTACGAAATATATTCAGTACCTATTTTATAATTGATGTTGAAGGACCAGGGACATACTATATTAAATATAATGGATATGAACTTATTTCAACATGAGATGTAATTGACTATTGGGGTGGCAGTTTGGGTAAGTATAGCAGGTGCTACTATTATTTACAAATATGCGAACGAGGGATCAATTAATCGATGTATGACAACTCTATCTAATTCTGAAATGAGACATTTAACTTGTTTTTTAAATGAAAATATTGTTGGTGCAGTTCTGGTTTCCAAGGGTAAGTAATTGTAAAGCCGGTTAGCAAAATGAATATCGGTTCTCTGGACGATTGTTTTTGTTGAGCATATCGTGCTGAGACATGATTTGGCTTTATGTCTAGTATTATGCTTGTGCGTTACATAGTTACGATTTTTTCGATTTTTATATTGTTCAACAACGATTTTCAGGAAGTATAGTTGTCTGAGGTCGAGCATTCTTGATTCTTTGAACAGAATTTATGATGGGTATTGTAATGGTTTGTTGAGGATTTTCAAGATTTTTTTCTATAGTACATCTCGTTTTTTCAGATGTGATATTGCTACTCCACCCCAGCCCACTATTCCATATGTAAGATGAGACTCTATAATTGCACAATAATTTTTTTTTCATTCGGGAGGTGTCTAATATATTTCGTAAATACTTGAATCTATAAAGAGTGCTTCTCAATGTTTTAGTCATTTGGTCAACATGGAAGTTCCATCTCAGGTGTCTATCAAGTATTTGATTTTTTCTGCTGATCGAATTATAATATTGTTTTCGATATTCAATGTGTCATATTGGGGTAGTGAATTGGCATAGCACGAGAATGGTAAGAAGAATGGTTTTTCGTAATTTATTGATAGTTTTTTATCAGCCCTACCTTATTTCTGTAACAAAGAATAAAGCAAAAATTGACCAGGGAAGGCCTCATACTTCAGGGCTGGCCTCATAATTTATAACAACATTTTTAAACAGTTCCTATTTTGCGTTTCTTGGTGAAAAGTACCAAGTCCGCTTTTTCAGGATTGACTCTCAGCCCCCCGGCGAACACCACTCTTCTACTCTGCCAAGAGCTTTCAAAATGATTTCTCCTGGCAGGTTTACCGGTTGGTCTTGAGCCAGCATGACTCAGTCATCTGCATACGCTTGTGTATACAGTCCTGACTCGTTTACCATAATTGACACCTTGGCACCTACAGTTCTCCCGTTTAGGTACTGTTGTTACCACCCATGAATAATGTTATCGTTATCTTTCAAACCAATGTAGCTAATCGAAAACCAAAATGAAGTTTGGGGATATTTTCTGTTCTGAGTAACAAATATAAATTCCATTCCATAAGGGGGTAAAACATTTTTTTTTATAAAGTTTTTGATCATAAAAACAAATTTTTTTTAAGAACGAAGGCACTGGAATATATCTGAGCAGTTATTTAAGGGTTTGAATAAAAATACAACACTCATTTTTAACCGACGAAACCAAAAAGGAGAAGGTTCTCTAGTCGACGCGTATATTTATTTTTTTTTATTTTTTTTATGTATGATCATGCATAACTTTTTACTGAGACGTCCGATTCCAATAATTCTTTTTTTACTGGATAGGGTGTACTTCGGAGTTGGTCCCATTTGAATTTAAAGGATGAGATCCACCCCTAAGGGTAGCAAAATGAAGGATATTGATCACTCACCCTCTGAATTCTGGTCCGTTAACCGATTCTATCAGCTATAACTTTGTACTGGGATTTTCGATTTGGATGATTCTTCTTTTATAGTTGATCATATTTGGATTTCGAATGGAATTATCCACCCTTACGGGTAGAAAAATAGGGGATAATAGATTTTTCACTTGTGAACATTGGCACACATATGTAGTTGACAATGACATATCGCTAGTGTCATTATCACAATCAATATATTCTATGAGATGATGGAATGATATTCAAAGTGATGAAATAAACTAACCAGAACAACAAAAATAATTTATATTACAACAAATAGTAAAAGTAGATAATCATATTACTTAACTGGTAATAGTTGAAGTAAGGTGGGTAAGTAAGTATTTTGGAAGTAATCAAAAAACAAGCAGTTAGTAATTAGTAGATTTCAGCCACAAAAAATTGAAGAATAAAAACTTTTTAACAAAAAATTAAACCGACGAAATACGGAACTGAAAAGTAAAAAATAAAATAAACCTTCTTAGTCTCAATAACTAAGCTCCTAAACTAATGTAAGTAACTAATTTTGAGTCGGCGCCAAACAAACAATCAACGAAGATCATCAAATTACTTCAAAAAAATTATCAGAATGTCACCGCCCAACTCGATGCCATCATTTTACGCCTTACCTAATTCATTTGCTTGTTTGTTTGGCGCCGACTCAAAATTAGTTACTTACATTAGTTTAGGAGATTAGTTATTGAGACTAAGAAGGTTTATTTTATTTTTTACTTTTCAGTTCCGTATTTAAGGAGTAGAAACCACTTTTGTGGTAGCCTGATATTTGGCATTCAGAGTCATTTTAGAGTTGGCTGAGCAATGAAATGCCATCTCCAAACTCCATCCCTTAAGGGCGTGAGACAACCCTAGAAAATGGTTTGATTTAATATATCGCAAACTCCATTCCGTAAGGGCATGGCACAACCCTTGAAAATTGTTTCATTTAATATGTCACATAACGTTCTTCTTTCTATGTCTCAGAAAGCTCAAGATTTGCATTCGTTTTAGATTTAGGGTGGGGTTTATTTATTTAGTCACCCAATTCTCATGTAACATCAACATTTCAGATAACAGTATCTACATGTGAATTGGATTCAATCGATTGATCTGATTGTGAACACATTTCTCCAAACAATTCCAGTGAAATCCCTGAAAAAATCGGATGATTGGTAAACAATCTTCGAATGAATAACTGTCGAAAGGTTCTTCTTATAGCATTGTTATTCATTTTTCTCTCTTGTGTTTGGGTTTCAACAATTATTATACCCCCCTTCCTAAATTTTTCTGACTTTTTCCCTAATACCTACAGTTAAACTGGAGGGCAATTTTCACTTGATTTTCGGTGAAAATTAGACCCCGGCGTGATTATAATGACAATTCAACTCATGTATAAAAAATCGCATATGCCACAGTGCAATTGTCAGTTTGACAGTGGCAAAAGTTAGCTGCAACTTTTACAGCGACAAATGCACTAGGTTTTTTCACTTATTCATTTGTTTATCAATTATCGCGGTGTTGGTTGCCAAAATAGATAAAGTTTGATTGATATGTTTCTAAATTTCTTATTCATTAAATTGTCCTGCTGAATTACACTCGATGTTTGTATTGATATCGGGTAAATTTGTGTTGTTCAAATTCTAAACTATTTCCTTTAGCAAATTTGACTCGAAAAACTATTAACCTAAAAACGCTCCACCTTCGGTGTCGCGTTTTTAATAGTTGACAGTTTTTCTCGTCTAATTGCTAGGCAACAGTTTCTCATTAAACAACCCAAATTTATCCGATAAAATACAAACCTCTCGTGCAATTATAAGTGAAAAGTGCATTGATGTGGTGACTTTCATTGTTTCTTGCCCGGTTACCAAAATTTGTTTGTGTGTATATGAGAAATAGAGCAGTTCGACAGTAATTGTTAAATATAATTTTAGTTAAACATGAGCCGTTTTGGTGAATTTTCTCGTTCGTATATTTGGAGACAGTTTACTATGTTTAGCGCCTATCGCAACTATCAATTTAATAAGGAAACTTCAGATGAATATATTTAGCAAATATTCTAAAAGACTGGGCATACAACATGCCTCAAATGGATGGCGAGGACTATAAAGAAGAAGTACTTAAATGTCTATGGAAAAAAAAGTTACCCTTTCGAAGACGAAGTATATAAAGAATCAAGAAATGCAAAAAGTTAGAAACTTCGGAAGATTCCGGAGAAGAGAAAGACCAGCCTTACAGCATTATGCTATAACGAATTTCAAAAACTGGTAGATATGTACATGCGACGAAGAAACGGTAGATAGCCCGGTGTGAAACGTATTTTATATATTATCTTATGAACTAGCATTTTTTCAAACTTAAATGACATATATGGGTACAGGATAAATAGAATCAGATATTTTCAAAAACTACACAAGGGGGAACAGAAAAAGAAATAAGAAAAATCCAGATTTATGCCCGATGAGACTTCTTAATGAATACGAGTTATTGAAAAGAGACCAGATGCTCAATGAGAACGATTATTTTTAACAACTAATCCCATCAGCAACACTTTGGAGCAAAAAGTGGTAGAAGAATATTCCTTATTGCCTTGAAGAAACAGCTTTCATTTGTCTCAAAAAGTGCCCTCCTCGGTGGGCTGGATACTTTTTGTGTGTAATAACAATACATTCACATTGTTTCCAGGCGACAAACTTTCATGCAATTTTCCGAAATTTTGCATGCACTTTAGTTATCTTCCGATTTCGTAACATGGTAACCTTTCTTGACATGTTTTTTTGGGTAACCTTCCACAGTCTGAAAATGAAAATATAATCAGGAAAATCTATACAAGTGTAGAAAGGGTAAACTAATTAGTTCACCCGATAAGTTACTGCGTTCACCAAATTATATTTCCTATAGAAAAATGATTCAATTTGTCAGTAACTTGTCGTTCCCTGAATAAGCATATTAAAAAATTGTTAAAATTCAAAAGATCTATATAGTTTTTGATTGACGTTTCGGGGACTATATCTGCTCCCGTTCTCAAAATCTTCTAAATCTCCTTTAATTGTTTGAATAATTTGGATTTTTCTTGCAGAGTCTTTTTCGCTTTTTCAAATGAAGGGTGTCAATTGAGATCTGCCAAAAAATTTGAGAGTGACGTATTGCTCATTTGATATACGGGGTGTTGTTCAGATCAGTTTATTAGCATTCTACCATATCCCACTTCCTCTCTGAGTAACCATGTATGGTCCATTTCAACAGTATTTTTTTAAAAGTAGTTGTTATTGGAAAGAAGAATTTTATCCTCTCTTGATGTGGTTCTTTCATTAAGATTTTCGTCCTATTCCATTCAATCGTATGATCGCCATTGGATGTGAGGATATGTTCTGCAATTTTTGATCCGGTTATTTGTCGATTTCTGATGTAACTCTGATGTTCACTTTGGCGCACTTCTAATGGTCTTGACGTTTCACCACACGAACAAGGTATGTTGTAAACACAGTTTTCGGTACTTTCTTCGGCGTTTTTTGGTTTTGTTTGTGTTAGTATAGGTCTCAGTGTGTTTGTTGTTTAAATGATGTTCTCACATCATACCTATGTCCAATCCATTTGATCTTCTCAGATAATCCGGGGACATAAGGTGTTATGTTGGTTGTGAAATGTGTAGGTGGTGGGAGTACTGTTAGTTGTGTTAATTGGTTGTTTGGTGGATTTTTGTTTTCAATGTCAGTGATTGTTATTTCCACAAACTGATCCGAATATGCATTCTCCTTGAGAACAGATTTTATGAGGTTTATTTCTTCCTGTAGATTCTGGTTGGAATTGCAAACTGTTTGAGCTCGATTATAGAGACATTTAACTATGCCTTTTTTCACACTGGCGTGGTGGTTTGAGTTGTAGTGTAGATATCGATATCTTAATGAAAGAAACACATCAAGAGAGGAGAAAATTGAAAGAAACGGCCTGTATTCTTTTTTCCAATAACAACTGCTTTTCAACAAATTCTGTTGAAATGGACCATACATAGTTACCTCTACTCAGAGAGGAAGTGAGATATGGTAGAATGCTAATAAACTAATCTGAACAACACCCCATTTATCAAATGAGCAATACGTCACACTCAAATTTTTTGGCAGATCTCAATTGACATCCGTCATTTGAAAAAGCGGAAAAGACTCGTCAAGAAGAATTCAAATTTAGAAGATTTCGAGAACGGGGGCAGATATAGTCCCCGAAACGTCAATCAAAAACTATATAGAGAAGTATCTTTTGAATTTTTACTATTTTTTCATAGGGATATTCAGGGAACGACAAGTTACTGACAATTTGAATCATTTTTCTATAGGAAATATAATTTGGTGAACGCAGTAACTTATCGGGGTGAACTAATTAGTTTACCCTTTTCCTGATTATATTTTCATTTTCAGACTGTGGAAGGTTACCCAAAAAAAACATGTCAAGAAACGTTATTCCTCCACAAAAAATCACATTCATTCAATGGTAACCTTATATGTGTCGAAAGATTAACCAAAAAATCTTTCAAAACTCTTCTTTTTTCCCGAAAAAAATTAAACCAAATTCATTTTTACAATTTTCACAAATATGATGAGTAATCATTCGATGGTTATTAAAAATATTTCGATTATAGTCACTATCAAATAAACCTTTGATATTTCAAAAAAGTACTGCTCTGTATAGATAAGTAATGTATGTCAATATATCTAACAATATCTTATCACGGACAATGCCTTCATTGAAAATTCAATCAAGCGATAACTTCATCCTTCGGTAATCAGATAGATAGGTAAACAATATTAATTAATTCGACGGCACTGATACAACTTAAATGGAATTGTTATCATCTCTTTCATAATCATCCAATTATACAGACCAGGCGAACGAGCTATATTCATTGATATTTCTATAAGTGGAAAGAAGTGAAATTTGATAATGCTTTGCAGGAAATAGGGAGAACATCCATTCTATTTTTTTATTCACTGCGCACCTCCAGGGATGATTGACATTCATTCGATTCGATGTTAAGTCACGTCGCACACGATATTGCTGTTAGTTCTTTCTTTGAGGAAACGTTAATTGAAAACATGGGATCTGCATGAGGGCTTGGCTCATCGATAAGACCATCAATGCCGATCGTGGTCAGTACTTGGATAGGTGACCAACCAGGGAACACTCACGTTGAGCCGGTACACGTGGGTACATCGTAGTAGTACATCCACAATTCGCTGACGTATCAATGAGCAAGAGATACAGCCAGAGGTATGCTGAGAACGTTAAGATGACTGCCTTGAGTTCATATATGTTCAACTTTTGGCTGGCAATACCAGAGGATTCGGTAAAACTTTCGGTCGTGGAAAGTGTGCTCAGCGGCGCACAGTGATCTGGAAAAGTGGTCTTTAGTGGTCAAACCCCACATCCTCATATCATCCCCAAGATATGCTAATTAAATCATTAAATGACCCTAAGGATACGCCGCTTATTTATTTATAGTATGTCGGGAAGAAAAACGTTACGTTTCAATGAATTATACATGAGAAAAACCCTATGATATAAGCAAACAGATATCCATTCAATAAATGACAAAATCCATTCCACATTCACACAGAAATAGGTACTTTATTGGCTCTCGATTACTCATTCATATATAGTGAATGCTTTATAATCAATAATATACTATATTTTTTATATTAGCTCGCTTTCGTGTCTGTCCGGTACATATCGATTTTAAACTAGAGACTTGAAACATCAGAAATAGCTCAGAACTGAATACAATATTAACTTGTTTTTTTGTCTGTCTGTTTGTTCGTTTTCTTACGGAGCACAAAAAGTGAGGTTAGGATCACACAACCTCTCCATAGCGGAATGATCGATGAGTGAATGTGCACTGAATTTAACTGCCTTCCAAATATTCACTCAATATAACAACGAAATTATAATAAAAATAAACCGTTTGTCTGTAATAATAATATTAAACAGCAATCGATTTCAAACTATTTTCCCGATGAGTTGAACAATGTGGATGTCATGTTCCATTAGAGAGGTCGGTGAAATATCTTGGAATTCATATTGATTCGTTTCTTAGGTGGGACATACACATTGTTAATGTAGTAAAGAAAACCCGTGGACTGATATACAGATTCTGGCAGTTCAAGAAATTTTTAGGGTTCACACATCTCAAAATCCTGTACCATGCTTTAGTAGAATCCATCATTCAGTACGGTATTATTGGCTGGGGAGGCATTCTAAGTTGTCATCTAAAACCATTAGAGGTACTCCAAAAATGGTTCATCAAAATAATTTTGGGAAAACCGAAAACTTACTCAACTGAACAACTGTTCTCTGAATCCGGACTACTCGACAGGAGACAATTGTTCTGTAAAACGATTATTCAATTCGTTTCTGGGAATAAAACATATATCCATTCAGTGAACCATAAATATTCCACCAGAAACAACAAAGGGATCAATGTGTTCATGCCCAAAACAAATAAGTCAGTTGGTCAGAGATGCTTCACTTACCTTGCTCCTCGCTTACTCCGTTTATTACTTGATGAACTTCAAAGAATCAATTCAAAATCATTACTGAAGAGAAGATTGAAACGTTGGATCCTGGATACCGATAAAACAATAATTCACAGCATTATCAACTGTTGATTCATTATACTTGCTATCTCCCTCATTCCACTTCATTGAAACCTTTCCGAAAATGTAATTTACTGTATCTACTTTTTTACTATTATTATCATGTGTCTTATGAAATGTAATTTTATGTAAATATTGTGTTTTTAATTGAACGACATTCTGTAATTTTATAAGCAGCGTTCTTTATATTTATATTTGTTTGTTTTTTAACCAGCGCTGTTTCCTTTGAAAAATATTCAAACAAAACTTTAATGATATACCCGTATCCTTTGAAAAATATTCAAACCATACAAAGAAATGAAAGATGGAGGTATACTTACGGACAAGTTCTTCACTGAACTCAAGTGGCTTTTCACATGGTTTATCCATTGGATACCGTTTCTTTTTTTTTAACTTTTATTTCCCGGAAAAAATCCCTTCGTGTATATCTGTATTTTGTATATTTTCGTTATATTGTCTATATATCCAATTATTTATATATTTAATTCCCATGTACAACTTCGAAATTTATGGGATCTTTGTTTATTTACTTATAGTTTGAAAGTATAACCTAAAATTCTATGTAACAAAAATTGGTAAATAAATATTATTATTATTATATTATAGCTAGAGACTTGAAACTTTAAAATACTCAGAACTGGTGAGACATGCAATATCAACTCGCTTTTTGTCTGTCTTTTGTTTTTTGTTGTTGTAATAATAATATAAAAGGAGCAATCGATTTTAAACTAACTTCCGTAGCTAGATATGAACTTAAACATAGGTGAGAACTGGATGACAATGCAATATTAACTCGTTTATTGTCTGTTTTTTGTTTATTTGTTGTCTGTAATAATAATAGTAAAAAGGAGCAATCGATTTTAAACTAACTTTCCGATCAGCTAGATAGTTGGAACTCTAAACATAGGTGAGAACTGGATGACAATGCAATATTAACTCGGTTTCTTGTCTGTTTGTTTGTTTGTTTTTCTGTAATAATAATAGTAGTAGTAAGGAGCAATCGAATTTGAGCTAACTGAAATGAACTTGAAATTTTTCACATGTCTGTATCATAATCTCATCGAGATATTCATAACCAATTGCAAAGTTTCACACATACAAGACTGAAAAGCAGAGAATAATTATTTAGATAAAATAGTAGTTTATGTAACAAGTACGCAGAAGAGGCTTTCGCGGACGAATCGTAATGTTTACGGTCGAGGCAATATTTTTGTTATATCAGCTTTCCAAAGAATGTTTCATGTAGGAACTATGATTTTATTTCTGCTAGGAATAAGCAAATATATTTGTAGGCAGCACCGGCAGAAGGCCGTGTAAAATATCGAATCAGATTTTTTATTACCGACGTGTCAAATGTCAAATATGACAACTAGTCAATAACATTTGAGTTTGTTGTTATGTTCTCTAATTGTGTTTTCAGTAATTTTTTCCTGGGTCCAACTATACTAACGTATTATGGGAATATAGATAGTTGAACATAATAAACTTGTAAGTAAATATGAAAACCATTCAGAAAGATACTCCAAATGTGAAAGAAAATTGCAAATGTATTCAGTACACAGCAATAGTATATTAAAGTATAAGTGGATAAAAAAGGCTTTAAAACACGCGCGATTTTTCGAGCACGACGGCGCAGCCGGAGTGCTCGAAATAGAGCAAGTGTTTTTAAGACCAGTTATCCACGAATACTTCACGCAATTTTTTTTTATTGGTGCATTTTGAAATTATATATACTGGTATTATTACTACAAAAAATAGAAATAAGAACTAATAATGCAAAATGGTTGAATTCGTGATGTGACATCAGTATACCTTTAGATGTCATGGAAATGAGAAAAACAGATATTCATTTGCAATTTGTTATCAAAGATCAATATTTGTTGTCACCAGAGCTCAAAAATGAATTATTCTAATATCGATTTTTTGAATAGTGAGGCAGAATCGCGGTTAATACCGCGAAAATCCGGTGATATATATATATATATATATATATATATATATATATATATATATAAAAGAATATGAAAAGTTCATCGAATGGATGGAGGAGCAAGAGGTATCACATATAAATGAACGAGTTGTTAGTAATATTTTATTTGACGTTCCAAGGTACTCCTGTCAGATCAATAATCAAAAAATTTGTCATTTAGACTTCACGTTTCTCGATTTGTTGATGTTGCCATGGTTACTTCAAAAAACGCGCATTATTTAAAGTTCGATTTAAACACGCCGAGGCGTGCTTTAAATGGGTAAAATGGGGCACCAATAAAAAAAAAATGTTTTCCCCTGTTTGAAATTCGAATCCTGAATGCTAGATGTCGCCCACTTCGTGGTAATCCTGAATAATAGTGACATCAAACATTTCGGGCCCCTAACCATAAACTGGCTTACACAAATAATAATAATAATAATATTTATTGCGACTAAACATAACAATAGTAATACAAGAAGCAAGAGTATGCATTTAGCAAATAAATATTGAAAAACCACAGTTTTGGGCAGTGGTAATTGGGAAACCAAGTCATTGGTCCCTCCTTCATTTATGCAAATCTGAATGGGGAGTATTATTCAACACTGTTCCTAAATTATGTCGTGCTAACTTTGCTCAAGCAAACTCACAGCAGAATATCGCTAGAATGTACAGTACGATCACGTTACTAGACTTCTTTCTATAGAGATAAGTGAATAGCAGACTTGAGAAAAAGAATAACGTTTGCGATTAGGTGGTCACGCCTTATTTTTATTTACGATTAGGTTGCTGCTATGAGTGGACACCGGCGGCTGGTCAGGTTGAAGAGAATCTTATCGATATCTGAGCCAAGCAATACCGGGCGCGTTCAGTAACTGCCTAGGAAGGTGCGTGTTAAAATGCCCCGAACAACTGCAGCGTACTAGCATATTCGCAGCAGCAGGCGTCATATCAATGAGCCCGAGATATGACGATAGATATGCCGTCCTTCGGAGGGGACGTTGAGATGGCGGTCCCAAGTTTATGGATGTTGAGCTCGTTAAAAATACCTACCTCTGAAACAACATAGGATTCGGTTGGGGGTAGTGTGCTCAGTATCGTCTGTGATTAGCACTGGTCGCAGAAATATGCCGACGTTAAATAAACAAATATAAAGAATACTGCTACGACGTTCAAGGCATGCTTTGAACATCTAGGTGGAAATTGATTTATTTTGTATTTTATAACATTATCAAACATGGAATTTGCCAGTTTTTGACGTGTCTCGGGATTTTTTATAATTATCTACAATAATTGAAAGTACTGAATTTATTATAATGTTGTCGGTGCACATTCTGTAAAGAACAATTTCTATATCGTTATATTATCTCAATTAAAGTAGGATAACAAAAAACAATCGATTATTTCAATAAAAGTAGCAGGAAAATAAAAAAAGTATTTAAAAAATCGCACATGCTGAAAAAAGTCTTATTATTTTTACCAGTATTCCACTGTATCATTTTGTTTTTTTATAGGAACGTTACTTGATTCCCTCATTGGAAAACTACGCTAATCACTTCGTATCACTCATTCATTTCTCTTTGAAAAGCTAATGGACTTTCCACAATCAATTCTGAATTCATTCGACCTGAAGTTCTGAAATTATTATTGAGGGGGTAGAGTCTTCAAGGACGCAATATATTCATCAATATGGTAACTAACCTTGAGCAAAATCAATAACGTCAATCACCGATTCCATTCATTTCTTGTTACCTATCGTCGATGAGAAAATGGTATTGAAATTTCACATACTAAGTGAGAAAGTTTTCCGGTTATACTATTTAGGCACAAAATACCCTTGCCACTACTTTGGCTACAGAGGGTCTAATTGGGTCAAAAAATTGCCCGTTTTTCTATCGATATTTATTGGGTTAGACGTTTATATAAAAAACTTGCATGAAATATTAAAAATACAATATAATTTAAAAAAAAAAAATTGAAAGAATTCATACAAAATAAATCTCCATAAAAATGTATGTATCGTATCGCAGATCTTTAAGATACACATTTTGTAGTCTGAATAAGTCTGTTAGATATATTCTAGTCTCAAATCTTGTATACAACATGTTTATGTATTTACAAGCCACTTCTTGTTTTTTGTTCCATGGTACTCAATCAGTTATAAAAATCGTTGTAAGCCTTTTTTCAAACAAAGTAGAGAATGACGTTCGGTTTTGATATATAATAACATTATTTCGTAACGTACGTTTTCTTCCGAAAGACCATGGGAGTGTTCGTGTGTATATTATAATTTTTTATTGATTCGATCCCTCTATATATCAACACCAGGAAAGTTGTTGGAATTCTATACCATTGCATAAATAACATTGGTTTTGTGTTTCAACAACGTGTTTCATATCATTTTTACCACATAAATTCAACCTTCGACATTCCAACTGATCACTTCAAAAAAGGCGCATTTGCATTATCTTTCTCATATTTCGGATTATTAGCTTACCATCAGTTTTTCCATACATCCATTGGGAAATTTTGTCGGCCCGATACATGTAAAATCTTCAAATTTTCATAGGTTTTTACTTTAATGATATCAACATATTCCATTGAGTTTATGTTCCTTTTGTCGTACCCACTATCGGTGAGTTGTAATAACGATGTTCGGAGAAAACTCCACCCTGACGATAATTTGAGCGGTTAAATTACCTACCACACTCGTATGTTGATTGATGGGTTGTTCAATTCGTGCTACGTCATTGTCATTGAAACATGTGAATTGCTAGTAGGAACCATTATTATAATTACAACGCATCTGACATATTCTATCGTCGGTTATAGTAGTCAAAGAAAATAAAGAGGTGCAAAGGATTTTTTTTATTAAATTTTTTTTATTAGCTAAAAAGCACGTAGCACTGCAACCAGAAGTCGCGGTCATTCAAACGCGTTAATTTTTAATCAAAATTAAAATTTTAAGTGCAGCTCTGATATTTTGTGTTGTTATAGCTTTTTTCTACTTCATGCAAAAAACAAAACTTTATTGAACTATATTTAGTGAAAAAAGTTTCTTTATTGCACTGTGCAATAATAGTATATTATGCAATGAGCACAAAATGGTCATTTTGTTGCGAGTTGCATACTATACTTTTTCTATGACAACATATCGTTCACGTTTAATACATGCATACATTGCAAAAACTTTGAAAGAAATAAACTGATGATATTTCATTACTCCGAATACTTTTGTTGCCAAATATATTTCATCTGGAGCCTGTTCAATGAAATTATCGATGTCATTTGCTGTAAAGATCTTTGACTTTTTGGGTTTGTAGCCGTTAGACTGCCGCTTGAGGAATGCTTTCAGTTTCAAATATTTGGCAATATCTATATCATTATAGATACTAAGAGTCGTTCTCAGCATTGAGAAGTGTGACCACAACGTGGAACTTTTAAATTTTTTGGCTAAGTCGCCAAAATAAGCCATTAAAACGTTCTCGGAAAATGATTTTGTCTTTTGATCTACCTTCCATTCCAAAAAAAGGTTATAAGCGCGTTCATACATACTCTTCGACGTTTCCGGTAATAAATTCAGTGTTTCTTGACATGATTTTTGGGTAACCTTCCACAGTCTGAAAATGAAAATATAATCAGGAAAATCTATACAAGTGTAGAAAGGGCAAACTGATTAGTTCACCCCGATAAGTTATTGCGTTCACCAAATTATATTTCCTATGGAAAAATGATTCAATTTGTCAATAACTTGCCGTTTTCTGAATTTGCCTATCAAAAAATTTTTTTAAAAATTCAAAAGATACTTCTCTATATAGTTTTTGCTTGACGTTTCGGGGACTATATCTGCCCCCGTTCTCAAAATCTTCTAAATCTCCTTTAATTGTTTTATAATTTGGATTTTTTGCTCGCAGAGTCTTTTTGCTTTTCAACTGACGGATGTCAATTGAGATCTCCAAAAGTTTGAGATTGACTGTATTGCTCATTTGATATATAGGGGTGTTGTTCGGATCAGTTTATTAGCATTCTACCATATCTCACTTCCTCTCTGAGTAGAGGTAACCATGTATGATCCATTTCAACAGAATTTGTTGAAAAGCAGTTGTTATTGGAAAGAAAGAATACAGGCCGTTTCTTTCAATTTTCTCCTCTCTTGATGTGGTTCTTTCATCAAGATTTTGTCCTATTCCATTCAATCGTGTGATCGCCATTGGATGTGAGGATATGTTCTGCAATTTTGATCCAGTTACTTGTCGATTTCTGATGTAACTCTGATGTTCACTTTGGCGCACTTCCAATGGTCTTGATGTTTCACCTATATAACTATCACCACAAGAACAAGGTATGTTGTAAACACAATTTTTGGTACTTTCTTCTGCGTTTTTTGGTTTTGTTTGTGTTAGTATAGATCTCAGTGTGTTTGTTGTTCTAAATGATGTTCTCACATCATACCTATGTCCAATTCGTTTGATCTTTTAACACAACCAACAGGAGTACTCCCACCACCTACACATTTCACAACCAACATAATACCTTATGTCCCCGGATTATCTGAAAAGATCAAACGAATTGGACATAGGTATGATGTGAGAACATCATTTAGAACAACAAACACACTGAGATCTATACTAACACAAACAAAACCAAAAAACGCAGAAGAAAGTACCAAAATTGTGTTTACAACATACCTTGTTCTTGTGGTGATAGTTATATAGGTGAAACATCAAGACCATTGAAGTGCGCCAAAGTGAACATCAGAGTTACATCAGAAATCGACAAGTAACTGGATCAAAATTGCAGAACATATCCCTCACATCCAATAGCGATCACACGATTGAATGGAATAGGACAAAATCTTGATGAAAGAACCACATCAAGAAGGAGAAAAATTGAAAGAAACGGCCTGTATTCTTCTTCAATAACAACTGCTTTCAACAAATTCTGTTGAAATGGATCATACATGGTTACCTCTACTCAGAGAGAAGTGAGATATGGTAGAATGCTAATAAACTGATCCGAACAACACCCCATATATCAAATGAGCAATACGTCAATCTCAAACTTTTGGCAGATCTCAATTGACATCGTCAGTTGAAAAGCAAAAAGACTCTGCGAGCAAAAATCCAAATTCATAAAAAATTAAAGGAGATTTAGAAGATTTTGAGAACGGGGCAGATATAGTCCCCGAAACGTCAAGCAAAAACTATATAGAGAAGTATCTTTGAATTTTTTAAAAATTTTTTTGATAGGCAAATTCAGAAAACGGCAAGTTATTGACAAATTGAATCATTTTTCCATAGGAAATATAATTTGGTGAACGCAATAACTTATCGGGGTGAACTAATCAGTTTGCCCTTTCTACACTTGTATAGATTTTCCTGATTATATTTTCATTTTCAGACTGTGGAAGGTTACCCAAAAATCATGTCAAGAAACGTTGTTCCTCCACAAAAAACCACATTCATTCAATAAATTCAGTGTTGTTACCTTCGCTGCTTCTATTATGTTCGGAGGTGTCAAATCTAAGTCAATATCACTATCAGTTTCCATTTCAATTAATAGTTTTTATAGAAAACAACTATGAAATTACTCGTTACCTACTAAAACTTTGACAGAAACGATCTGCTGACATTTCATCAATTTGTCGCTGGACGTCATAATTTGACAAGCCGTAGTCGTCGTGATTTTAGAGTGAACCTAGACCTAACACGAAATATTCCATTTCGCATTTGTTGCTTAGCAACTTGCCTAGCAACCGATGCAAAAATGAAATTCTGTACAAAATGTGCTTGTTTATGATTGAAGTTATAAAATAAACATTTATCGAGGTTGTCGTAGAAAAAATTGTTTATTGCACTCATCTGTCATTCTTCATCTGTCATTTGTGATCATGACAAAACATAAACGTCAAATCGACGCAATTTTCAGTATGCTTTTTATTTTCCTACACTTAGTGCCATCTGAATATAGTTATTTTTTATACAAGGGAAAAAAGTATTAGATTTTAGCTCAAGGTTGTGTTGTCGCAAAGCGGAGGGAGCTAAAATCTAATATTTTTCACGTGAATATTTTTTTTTACGGGAAAAACGACGATTTAATATTGAAATAACATATTTTTACAATATATTTAAGTCAGAAAATTGTCGATGTGAAAATTGAATTTTTAAACTGGTAGGCTGTTGTAATTAAATATCTGTCAATTTAATTCTCCGATTTGATTTAAAAATTGCGAACTTAGTGGTTGTTTAGTAGTTATTTTGAATAATATAAAGTTAAAAAATGTCTGATTCCGAGTTCTCTCTGACTCCACCGGAGTTAGTAGATGTAGCGAAAGTAGCGTTACAGAAATTATTGCCAACTAAATCGCGGAAAATTCACGAAACCCCGTATTCAAGATATATGGAATGGAAGATGAAAAAGACATGCAGTTCTTTCTCGGAGACGGTGTTATTGGCTTATTTTTCGGAACTGGCACAACAAGGAACATGTCACTCATGCAATGCACATTTAATAATTGTACTTTGATATAGAGGAAATGTAACTTTGTATAATAAAATTAAATATCTACCTTTACTTATGTGTATATATGTCCGGGAAAAAAGTGCTCACTTTTTTCCCGGGAAAGTGATATTTTGTCAGGTACCTGTCAACAGAGATAAAATGTTAAACTTTTTTCCCGTCACAGAAAAAAAAACATTTTTTGGTTTTTGCATGAACGTATAGAAAAAATATTGTATGCACCTCGTGCAAAAAGTGTTTATTGCACTCGTTTCATAAATAACTATTAACTGTAGAAATTACGTACACTTATTGCCACAAGTCTGGGTCGAGGATAAAACGTTGCCAGAATTCGGTGAAGTTGTAAAAAAAATGCTTACATTTTAATGTCATGGTGCAATTCCGGTGATTTTGTTTTTATATTATTTATGGCTGAAAAAAGATGGATATCAATTACCAGAAGGCAAAATGTATATGGAAAATGATAATATCGCCAGAAGTTGATAAAACAGAAAGCAATTCTTTAAAATTTTAATAAGGTGCAGTTCTGGCAATTTATTTTTTCAGTTATAATATCAAATTAAAAATATAGGTTGTCCGACAATAACAACAAAATACCCCAAATTATTCCCGCGGAAATTTTCTAGGTGGATTATTCTCACTATAATAATGTTTTGATTGGCCAAAACGTACATGAATGATTTGAATTGAAAGTTTCCATTGGTTTTTAGACTGTCAAAAAATAATAATTATTAATACTGTTAGACAACTATTTATGCAATTGCAGAAGGCTAAGTGAAGGAGATGCATAAAAAAACAAAAACAAATACTTTTCTGTTTGGCTGAAAAACTTAAGGGAGGTTTAAAAATATGTTCTTAGACATGTTGGTGAGTACGAAAAATTTTATAAATTTTTTAATAATGTTTGCAATGAATATTATTGAATATTAAAGAAATTTAGATTTAGTAATAATAAGAAACATCAAAAAAGTTTCTGCCAGCAGTGGCGGTTATACAAATAATATAATTTAATTCAATTGGTATTAACTAATTTATAATGGAATTAAAAAATTTAATTTAAAATTTTTGTTTAAATTATGAGATTTCAGATAAGTTGATGATTGATATTGAACTATTGAACCTACTATTAGAAATATAATTTTGGAAGCTAAATTAGTATTAGTAACGTTATTGAAAATTGAAGATTTTGGCGGCAATTTAGTCTATTCAGAGGAACCTGTTCTGTAATTGATAATCCACGATTTGATTAACTTTTTTTCTACAAGCTTTTATTTAGTTCCACTTGTTAGTTCGTTCGTAAGGGTCAAATCTTGCAAGTGAATTTTGTCGTCCGAATCTCCGGTGACAATGCACTATGAAATTTTTGTTAGAGAAAAAACAAAATGGCGGCTCCAAGATGGCGAACAAGATTTGTAATTATGTTACGATTTGATTCAAAATTGGTATGTGATGGTTTTTGAGGACAGAGATTATGACTTTTTTGTCAAAATTCATAAATTCAAGATGGCGGCTCCAAGATGACAGACGAGTTTTGTGATTATGGTCCGATTCGATTCAAAATTGGTATGTGGGGTTTTTCGGGGTCGGAGATTATGAAATTTTTGTCAAAATTCATAAATCCAATATGGCGGCCCCAAGATGGAGGACGAGTTTTGTGATCATGGTCCGATTCGATTCAAAATCGGTATGTGGAGGTTTTTGGTGTCGTAAATTATGAAATTTTTGTCAAAATTCATAAATTCAAGATGGCGGCCTCAATATGGAGGACGGGTTTTGTGAGTATACAGGAGTTTTCGGGGTCGCAGATCATGAAACTTCTGTCAAAATTCATGAATTCAAGATGGCGGCTCCAAGATGGCGAACTGGTATTCCACTGAGATATTCCAAATAAAAAATCATTTTTGAATTCTTCGTTCACCCGCGCATCTTAACGCGTATTTGTCATTACTTTAATACATTATCTAGTAGCGATGCTAGAAGGCTACTGTCAACATTCTGTTAAATACGAATATTTCAACGAAATGTCAAATTAGCGTTTCTTCATTTTTGAGCTTTCAGTTTGGTCTAACATTAATGATAATAAGTAATTAATTTTTCTTTCATCGCAAATAATGGAAAATTATACAAATGCGGAATTGTCAGACATGCATTTTGTCTATGGTCGAAGTAATGGAAATGGTTGGCAAGCTCGACGATTGTATGCTGAGTTGTATCCAGGACGTAGGGAACCCCATCACACAATATTTGCTCGTCTTCACCATCGTTTGCGCGAAAATGGTACATTTGAGAAACAAACGGCTGACTGCGGGCGTCCTCGAGAAGTACGAACTTTGCAACTAGAAGAAGCAGTTCTCGAGTTAATTGCGGAGTCACCTGAAACAAGTACTCGAAAAATTACCAACATACTGAATTTGAGCAACTTCACTGTATTTAGAATTCTTAAAGAACAGCAATTGTATCCGTTTCATATTCAACGTGTGCAAGCTCTACTACATAGAGACTTTTTTCCGCGCCTAGTTTTTTGCTATTGGATTCTTCATCAAATCGCTCAAATTCCTAATTTTTTAAATGGCATTTTGTTTACTGACGAGGCTAATTTTGGACGACAGTGTATACGAAATTTCCATAACAATCACCTCTGGGCTGAGGAAAATCCACATGGAATCTTTGAAGCTCATTTTCAGCATCAGTTTTCAGTAAATGTATGGCTTGGGGTACTTGATGATCATTCAATCTGTCCATATTTTCTCCCACAACGACTAACAGGCGACTCTTACCTAAATTTCCTACAGGAAGAGTTATAGTCCATCCAATATCAATTGCAGAAGCTGTTTCTATAGGGAGCAAATGAAAACTCACTTCGCTAACACGAGCGTATATGCGAAGAAACGGAACGAAAAACTACTCGTAAACATTTTCCGTCGGAAACGGTAGATCAAAAGAGCCGATAGTCAACGTGGAGTGACTGCTGTCTCTTGTAACAACCGATTCGTCTGGGCCAATCGAGTCGGACCATCAATGCTGGCAGGTGTGTCTCTACAATGGGAGGTCATAAATCACGCGTTATATTTGTGTTTTAATAGCTCTGAAAGATTAAAAACCAGTAGCGTCTATGGTCTTGGTGTGTGCCGATCAAAATACGTTTTAGGATATAATAATAACCTACATCAAACAATGAGAGAAATTATTTTTCTTTCTTAATGTAGTTGTATAAATAAAAGCTTGTCTTTAATTTTTTTTCATTTTTCATTATTTATGAAGTATTTTTAAAATCTTAAAATATCTAAATAAAATTAGTTATCTCCGCCACTGCTGCTCACAGGATTTTGCCGCAAGACTTTTTTATGCTTCTGCAATTGATATTGGGAAAACTATACCTGTTCCTCTTGAAGAAATTCCTCTACTGCTGAGACAACTCTTCTGGTGGTTCTTATGCATGATGGCGCACCAGTCCATTTTAGCATTATTGTACGTAATCACTTAGATACAGAATATCAAAATCGTTGGATAGGTAGGGGAGGAACGGAACATTGGCCTGCTCGATCTCCGGATTTAAATCCTCTAGATTTTTGCATGTGGGGTTTTCTAAAGTCAATAGTTTATTCCACTCCCGTCGAAAATGTTGAAGACCTGAGGAATCGAATTATAGACGGCTGTGGGACACCAGGAATATTTGCGCGAATAGGACAATCAATGAGGCGAAGAGTTGAATCTTGTATCACGTCTAAAGAAGGTCATTTTGAACATTTGTTGTAGCTTTGCGCCTATCTATTTGTTAGTGTTATTTTCTGTTATTGTTCTGGTTTAAAGTTATTGTATTAGATAGTTCTTCCTTTTTTTTCCAAAAACGGCGCCCCATTCGAAAAAAAGGCAAGAGAGATTTTTTGTCACAAATTGAACGAGGAATTCAAAAATGATTTTTTATTTGGAATATTTCAGTGGCGTACCATTTTTTCCTTCAAAAAAATTGAGATCATCACCCGTATGAGCACCAATGATGAACATAAAATTCTTAATTACATGTCAAAAAATGCGCAATAACTACCTCTTGAAACTCACCAAATTTCATCCGCATATCTCGACCGGTTTCAGAGCAATAAATAAATAGTCAGTTTTTAAGAAAAACTTTATCCCCATATCTCGGAAAACGAAGCATTTGCGGACAAAAGTTATATAGCAAACTGTCATAATTTTTTCATGCAGAATCACCCCCTGAAATTTGTCGCACTTATTCACTAACACCCTGTATACGAGTATGTGTGACAACTACACTTGGTCCTGTCAGAATTAAATGTCAACGCATTCAATTCCTATATAGGGAAATAGGAAATGCAAAATTGAAGTGATTTGATATATGAATTCAAATATACATTTTTTAGCATGTTAGAAATCCTCAGTTTTTCAAGTAAGGCAATGAATAATTTAATTGTGTCATTTTGTAGTTGGTAGAGCTTCAATGTGCTTCGCGAATTTATTAAAATTCAGTAGTTTAAAGTGCCGTATAAACCCCCAAGTGTTGAAAAAGTGAATTATAAACTCCTTCGTTAACTAAAAAACAATAAAACAGTGTGCTAAAAGTAATCTAAATGCCTAAAAAGGGTAAAAATAGTGTTTCTAACACTATATCTGGTCAATGGAAAACTGCAGGCCATTGTGACCCTTAATAACCGCCGAGTACGGGAATTTCGACCGTATTGGTTCGCCAACGTGAAAAAGTGAGGTTAGGATTTCAAAACCCACGAAAGTGAAAACAATTTCGGTTATAAGAAGTTAAAGGACACAAACAACCACAGCTGCATTGCTGGAAAAGTTAAATGAATGACCCCAGCGATGGAGGTGCAGATCACAACAAAAGCGTGGATAAATTGAAAACAAAAAGCCACCATGGATCACCCAGCTACAAAAACCGCGAAAAAGAAATTATTTCACCAAACCACCGAAACTGAAAAAAGTTCAAAAACACTAAGTGAAACGAAAAACGAAAAGAAAGTGGTACACTCACCACTTTCTTTTCGTTTTCCGTCCCATCAAAATGTGGAAAATGGAAAGGGGGGCGGTGAGGAAAAAACGCTAAAAACCTGTCCAGAAGAAAAATTTTGTTCACCACACTTTTCGAACAACTTTGAGGAAAGTGAAGAAAAATCCAAACATTTTCGGGGTGAACAGGTTTATTATAATGTGTATATCACTCGAACGATGTGCTTTAGCTCCCTAATATCGACGACAAACTGAAAAATGAGCAAAAAACAAATTACTTTTCAAAGTCAGCCTCTTCGTTGCGGAAAAATCCAAAATGTATAAATTTGAATATTTCCTCAATGTTGTAAATATGTAATATATTCCAAGTATACTTAAATCCCAAAATGTGGACCTTTACATTTATAGCCAAAACGTACGCGAACTCAGAACAAAAACTCGTGAGTGTAGAATCAATTTTTCTGGTATTGACCTGATATATACTTATTGACCGAAACCAATATCATTGATAGGGTTTTTAGCAATTAACTTTTTGATCTTAATCATTACAATGTTTTTCGTTGAGATAGAGCGACTAGTTCAAGCTCGAGAAAGGATGGTGGCGGCGTATTTATTGCGGTAAGAAGTGAATTTAAAGCAGTTCCTCAAACGAAGTAGTATAGTGATGCCGAATATATCTGAAGATAACATTGTATTCTGAGACCCCCCATTTCAAACTGCATCTATGCTGCGTCCACTTACCCCCTAAGGATGATAATGCCAGGGTCTTATTCACCATTAAAATAGAATCAATGTTACATAATCTGGCGGACGATCCAGTAATTATTTATGGTGATTTTAATAGGCCAAATATCCAAAGGGTTTTTCGAGATTATTGTATATATTATAATCCCATTAATGTGGATGTTAAAAATCACAACGAAAAAATCTTTGATTTTGTTTTTTGTAATATCGAGAATGCAATCCATAATGTGAAGGAATGTGATACATTGTTAGTACCAATAGGTTTTCATCATCCAGCAATTGAATTTCCTGTAACTTGTTAGCAGAATAATAATTTGAATAGAAATAATATAATATATATATATATATAATATATATATATATATATATATATATATATATATAAGGGCTTTATATAGTCCCCCCCCCCCTGTTATCTTTTGAACGATTCGACGTAGAACAATGAAAAAAAAACATATTGAATGATATCACCGATACTACTTTTTGAAATTAAAGCCATTTGATTGTTAAAAGATAACGTATTCGCGCCATCTATCGAGGAATCACTCTTCTATTTCGAAGAAAAGTATCGGTGATATCATTCAAAAGAGTTTTGGTCCCGTTATTCTATGTCGAAGCGTTCAAAAGTTAACGGTGAGGGTGAAGGAGGGAGGCTATAAAAAGCCGCCCTCGCAATTGTGATTTCGTAGAACAACCATAGTTGAAAAAAAAATTGAATTACCTTTTCAACGATGTTCAAATCGACCTCTATGCCTTTCGAAATGTTCGAGTTGATGTGGCCCCAGCGCCCTCTGTCTAGTAATTGTAAGGTTTCTTCTCTGAAAAAGTAGGACCGGTAATATCATTCAATAAATTTGGTGTCTCATTGTTTCACATCAAACCGTTCAAAAGTTATTGAGATAACGGTACCATTCAGATCCGCACTTATATTTGACATTTCAAATGCCTATTGTTGTGAAAAAACGTTTGAACGAAATTAAAAAAAAAAACTTGAGAGGTGTCAAGGGACACCCGGATGGAACGAGTTCCTTTCGATTATAAAGGAATTGTAATAATTTTTTTTTTAATTATAATTTTTTTATTATTAACAAATATAATGTAATATAAACTTAATCAGTAGGCTCAATTTTAGTACATACGCATTGATATTGTAATATTAAAATATAATTTGCTTTTAAATTTATTAAAGTTATGACGCGTACACTTGCTAAACACACAATAATGGAGAGATTATAACGCGTATGACTTGGTTAGCACAATAGTAAAGAGAGGTTATAATGCGTACTTGCTAAAAATACATAAGCATTTATTATTGTCTGTATAAAATCTCCCTAACTCCATCAGCAATATCCGGAACTTGTGCAGAAAAACTGTCAGGATTCATTATTGTTATTATTTATTATGTACAAAAAACCTGTATACACTCAACAAAAATAATCGTCGCGTCACCACACTGTTCAATGCGAAATAGAAAGACGAAACGAAAATAACTGGCTTGCTTTCTATGAGAGAGAGAGAGAGAGAAGACAGACAGAGAAACACGCGCACGCCGCACGGCTTACAACTACAGCAAAAAGTGTCGTTACAACTTTTGGTCTTAATTTATTCCGTCTAGCCCCCTTTCGCAACGCGCAATAAGGAACTTCGTTCCAAAAGGATGGTTGATAAGAAAATTGAATTATCTTTTCAACGATGTGCCACTTGACCCCCCATGCTGTTTGAAATTGTCAAGTTGATGTGCCCCCCCGCGCCATCTATCGGGCAATCACAATGTCTCTTAATTTCAGAAAGTAGTATCGGTGATATCATTCAATACGTTTTTTTTTCATTGTTCTACGTTGAACCGTTCAAAAGTTAACAGGAGGGGGATATTATATATATAGGAATTAATGCATACTTAAACGAAATCAACTGAAGGAAGTGTTTGCTCATCATTAGATGATGCTGTAGTATTTTTTATGAAAAATTAGAAATTGCTATAAATTGATTAATATCGAAAACGTTGTAAATAATAGAAAATATCTCATATATTTTTCCATGCCGACTCTTATACACTGTTTGAAAAATAAGTAAAAAAAATGGAAATTGTATCATGTATTATGAGTTCAATATTTTGAGGCGCGCAGTAGACAAATGATCAGACAGGATTATGAAGCTAAAGGTAGAAAATGATAAACTAATAAATGTGAGAAATGTTTGGAATTTTGTATGGTTGTGATTTCTGTAACATGTTTACAGATTACTTTCAAAGCGTTTACGAACCATATGAACAGATTGCGTCAAATTCCAATACCATGATAAGCAAATTTCAAATTACAGAAGAAGAGATACTGAACAACATCATAAACATAGATGAGAAGAAGAGAGGTGGGTTTGACAATATTCAAAATTATTTTATAAAAAAATTTGCAAATAGTTTATAAAACGTTCCTATTCAACTTATTCTTAGCAGAGGGCGTATACCCGAAAAAGAACCCGCACGAAAACATATGGGAAATTGGCTCTCGGTCGAATTGGCTGAAATTTCATTATGTTATAGTAGAATAATGGGTCATTAGAAAAAAGTGTGAGTTCAAATGATTCTGATGAAAATGTATTGATCGGAACTCATAAACATGTTCAATTATAATCTTATTATAGGGTGTGTACGGGTATATATCAATAGTTCTAGTCATAAGTCATTGTTTATTTAGATTCACACTTTTGCAAAAGTTTCAACAAGTTAGATTTTGTTAAGATCTCTAATGTTTTTTATCATAGTTTCAGTCACTTGTAGGCGAAAAACGTGTTTTGTTTCTTGATGACTCTTCTATTGAAAAAATTGATTCAGATCGTTTTGATTACAAAAGGAATCAATTCTACTGCCCATTGAATAAAGATAGGGTAACATCCTGATGAACTCAATTGTTCAATATTACCGTTCATTTAGATATAAGGGTGCGTAATTTGTTAACATTTTTTAATTTGGACCATATTTACTCACAATATTTTGAAAATGTTGACATCATATACGATAGTTTCATCAACTTTGTATGTTGCGTTTCTAAGATATGTATTTTTGAAGTTTACGATATTACGATATATGGGGTAACCTATCGATTTAACAAAATTTTATGGAACCTTTCGACACATTCAATTCTATTAAGAAACTTTTCGAAATCTATTATTTGATACTATAAACAACACAAACCACACTCAACAACAATTTGGGACTCAACAGTATAGACTCAAAAATAAATCGAATTATAAATAACGACTTCTAACATAAAAGTCAATTAATATTATGGAAATTATAATATAACAAATCGAAATGAACCTTATGAAGCTATTTATTGTATAGCGAAACACGCGTCGTGCTTTGATGAACCCTTGGGTAGTGAAAATCTCATAGTGTATTGTAGTAGTGAACTCTGAATCGAAATTGAAACTAATTAGTTATAAACAACAATTTACATAATTGAACTCTCAAAAAACAAACAATAAACAAAACCTAAATTCAAATATATTATTATATTTTATTTATTGGTCTATTTGCGCAATCTAAAACATTGTTTAATAGTTCATGGCTAAACTTTATTGTTTCTTGATGACGAGCATATCCTAGGTACCAAAGTACGCTGCAAATATGGGAACAGCACCCCACTGTTCTTGCTCCACTTTTGCAGGTACAGTAGTAGCCTAAAATACGTTCATTTGCAGGTGCATCAGGAATAATACAAAAGGATATCCACAGTACAGTTGATACTTTATAGCATTCCTAAATCTGGACGCTATGCGGCAGCGTATTAATCCAGGTTCAGGATTACGCATATCAATTTTAAATAGAAACAATAAAGTACCATAGCCATAAACTATTGAGAAACGTTTTAGATTGCGTAAATAGACCAATCAATAACAATATTAATAATTTCATTTGAATTTGGGTATTGGTTATTGTTTGTTTTTTGATAGTTCCATTATGTAAATTGTTGATTATGTTGTTTATAACCAATTAGTTTCAATTTTGATTTGCTATATTATAATTTCCATAATATTAATTGACTTTTTTGTTAGAAGTTGTTATTTATAATTCGTTTTTTTTAGTCTATACTGTTGAGTTCCAAATTGTTGTTGAGTGTGGTTTATGTTGTTTATAGTATCAAATAATTGATTTCGAAAAGTTTTATAATAGAATTGAATGTGTTGAAAGGTTCCATAAAATTTTGTTAAATCGATAGGTTACCTCAAATAACGTAATACCGTGAACTTCAAAAATGCATATCTTAGAAACGCAACATAGGTACAAAGTTGATAAAACTATCGTATATTCAACATTTTAAAATTTTGTGAGTAAAATATGGTCCACATTAACGGAACAGTTTTCTAGATATTCAATAGAACATTGTAAATGACCTAAAAAAATGTAACGCACCCTTTATCTAAATAAAAGGTAATATTGAACAATTGAGTTCATCAGAATATTACTCTACCTTTTATTCAATGGGCAGTAGCAATTAATTCCTTTTATTGTAATAAAAAACGATATGACGATTGTTTTCAGTATAGGGGTATACTCGAAAATGAAAAAAATATATATATTTCAAACAGAGAGAGTCATCAAGAAACAAAACACGTTTTTTCTCCTACAACAGACTGAAACTATGATATCTTAACAAAATATAACTTGTTGGTTTTGAAATAGTGCTGGAAAAAAATCCGGAAAACGATTTTTTTGACTATGCCCCGTATACACCCTATACCCGTACACACCCTATAATAAGATTACAATTGAACATATTTATGAGTTCCGATCAATACATTTTAAACCTTACTTTGTCTTATTTCGACTGAAAAAAATATTTTTTCTTTGTCAATCCTACCCCGATACGAGTTTTTCGAACTTTGGCCGCTTATATCTCAGAAACTAAACATACAAAATCATTTGAACTCACACTTTTTTCTAATGACCCATTCTACTATAACATAATTTCAGCCAATTCGACCGAGAGCCAATTTCCCATATGATTTCGTGCGTTGCTTACTTGATCCCAATAGATAAACATTCTGGAGAAAAAAGTGAAGCCATCAACTCTAGAGAAATGAACAAACTACATGGGGATCTGCTAAGATGGTTTGCTTCTTATGTATATAATAGATCCCAAATACGGTCAATACAATATTATAAAATGAAGTCAAATGTTAGGCTTGATTAGTAGAATATGTTAAAATTTACATTCACAAAAGTCAATAAAGTTCCTTCATTTTGCATATGTACCTACACAGCAAGTTGAGTTTTACAAACGTCATTTGGAATACACGTTATAACCTCCACAAAATGAGACTCCAAAATAGATTCATCAGATTTTTGAACTGGATATTGAATGGAGTCTATAACGTGGAAGACATAAATTCAGCAAGAATAACATTTGGCATTCTCTCATTAGAGAAACGAAGGATTATTACAGATTTATGTTCACACGTTCATGTTCAAAATTCTCAACAAAGACTTGGATGCACCTCAAATCCTGTACTTAGTTTCAATACATGTACCTCCTAGAAACCAGAAATATAATTTTTCTTAGTATACCTCATAGAAATACTAATTTGGGTCAAAATGCCCCCATTCCTCGGCTCAGTGGTAAGTAGCTTTAACAAATACGGTTCTGAAATAGAATTATTATGTTTATCACTCTCACTTTTCAAAACTAATAGTAAACATTTTCTTTTGTCTAACATTGTGGACTTGTAGTTTCAGTTTATTAGAACTTTTAGTTTATTAGCTCTACTAATTGTAAATCTGAGTTACTTCATGCTTTCAACCTATTTGTATCCCAAACCGGAATGAATAAAAAAAAACGGAATAAATAAAAAAATATACATTTTTGTTTATAAAAAATACCCTTAACCCTTTCGTTAACACCCTCAAAAGTTCATCAGTTTCAATTTGTTTTTATTTCGCTGAAGTGTATTTCGTCTTGAAACCCATTCAAGATGAAGACAAGATATGTCAAACCTCAGATCAATAAATATTATTGGTCAAGACCCTGTATCCCTAATTGCATTCAGTGGTGTATTTCTTGAATATTCCGCAACCTCTAACTGATATTTATTGATGCCGTCTTATTTCATCAATTATATATATTATCACTTCTAAAGTCTCACAAAGAATATTTTATATTGACTTCATTACTGGAATCTTCAAAACGCCCTGTATATTATTATTTGCTAGGTCTCACTACAAATAACGTTTCTATTTGGATGACAATTGAATAAATTAACTAACTACAAATACATCCAAGTGGAGAAATAACTGATTTCATAATTATACATTTCCTTCGAGGGACTAGCCCGGAAACAACTCAGAATTACGAGACAACGCTTTCTTGCCATTTGTATTTAGATGTGGTGTCATATTATTCATATGCCAAACACAAGTCACACCATTACCTTCAACGTTTTCGATTGCAATATCTTTTGCTGCCGCGTGGAGTAGGTGTCTATTAATATGATAAAGGAGTACTGAGACTTTGTTTTTATAAGATTCTGATGTAAGCTAGAAAATTGAATTGAATTTTGATGAAATCGATTAGGGTTGTGGCACCGGTAGTTGACCAGCACCCGTAATTGACCATTTTTCCTTAATAAATTGTATATTTGTATATAAGTAGAATTAAGTTAGTAATTAGGATAAGGACATGAAATGTAAATATATAATAACTGAATAAATGCTTTGGAATTGGAGCTGGTTCACGGAATGGAGCGTGGGTGAGCGTGGGTTCAAACCCCAGCTCGGGCAGCTTTTTTTTTATATTTTCCTTTCGAAATTGAAAAATGATTTGTTTGGGGGCAAATATTCGTCCCAAAACAAATCATTTCTCATGTCTGAGAGCTGACGCAGAAAACCTGGCCGATCGAGTAACACCATGAAATGTTTTCACAATTCATTTAAATTCATATATGTATGTTTAGTTCAAATCCTGCAAGTGAATTTTGACCTTTCTAGTTGTCCGATTAACGTGAAATTTGGCAGGTTTCCATTATTCCGGTGACAATGCATTACGGAATTTTTGCCAAAGAAAAAACAGAATGGCTCCAATATGGCGGACGAGTTTTGTGATTATAGTTCGATTCTATTCAAAATTACAATGTGGGGATTTTTGGGATCGGACATCAAGATTTCTTTGCCAGAATTCATTAATTCAAGATGGCGGCTCCAAGATGGTGATGACTTCTGTGATTATAGTCCGATTCCATTCATAATTGGTGTGTGGGAGTCACATCATGATTCCTTAGTCGAAATTCATGAATTCTAGATGGCGGTTTCAGGAAGGCGATGTGTTTTGTTATTATGGCCCGATTGCATTCAAAATTGGTGAGAGGGATTTTTTTCTGGGGTTGTAGATTATCAACTTTTGTCAGAATCCAATGAGATGACGGATTTCATGAATGTCTAAAAAGAATTAAATAAAAATGATTAAAAAAAATTAAGACAAGTTTTTATACAAAAAAATTTTTTTTTAATTGTTTGACCTAGGTATTCTTGTGTGGCAAGATTTTCAATCTGTTACTCACAGGTCAAACAAAGAAATTTTTTTTCTTTTGACTGCATTTTGTAATTTTTTTAATGATTTTTATTGAAAAATAATTTCGTTTCTGGGCAGAATTTGTTCACAAGTTTTGTATGCTCTCTCTCCGGAACATTTTTCATACTGCAACCATACCAATGGAGTAACAGTTTGGAATTACTCTTGAAATTCAGTATTTACCGGGTAAAAAAATAATATATTTTAGTGCCTCGTTAAATCTTGTTCTAATGCCTTGGCACCTAACTTTTTTTGGTTTATTACTATATCTATCGAGTAACAGCTTCAAACTACTACCAAGTTGAACTTCAAACATTTTTCTATTATGAAGAAACATCAGTGCCACGTCTATGCTTGTTGAAAATACTCAGACTCTCTATTTCTCAAAGTCTTATATGCTATTACTAATATATCCGATTAGAGAAATATTCAGGGATAAACAAATAATCATCCAATAAACAATTTTTTTTTTTTCATTTATTTAAATATTTCACAAGGAATATATAAATATATATATATATATATATATATATATATATATATACATAATACCTTGCAATTTTTATCATATATTCAATAATGAAATTAATTTTTCGTTTTTGGTGCATTTGTATGGAAGATTGTCTTAATTTTTTTCAAACTCTTTATTTAATTCTTTTTAGTCATTCATGAAATTCGTCATTCTATTGAACACTGACAAAAATTGATAATCTATGACCCCAAAAAATCCACATACCAATTTTGAATGGAATCCGACCATGATAACAAAACACGTCGTCTTCTTGGAGCCGCCATCTTGAATTCATGAATTTCGACTAAGAAATCATGATGTCAGACTCCAAAAACCCCCACACACCAACTTTGAATGGAATCGGACTATAATAACAGAAGACGTCGCCATCTTAGAGCCGCCATCTTGAATTCCTAGATTCTGACCAAAAAATCATGATATTTGACCCCAAAAACCCCCACATACCCATTTCTATCGGAATAGGGCTATACCACAAAAGTCATCGCCATATTGGAGCCGTTATTTCGAATTAATGAAATTTGGCAAAGAAATCTTGATAGATGTCCGATCCCGAAAATTCCCACATACTAATTTTGAATGGAATCGAACTATAATAAAAAAACTCGTCCGCCATATTGGAGCCATTTTGTTTTTTCTTTGGCAAAAAATTCGTAATACATTGTCATCGGAATAATGAACACCTGCCAAATTTCACGTTAATCGGACAACTAGAAGTAGGTCAAAATTCACTTGAAGATTTGAACTAAACATACATATATGAATTTAAATGAAAGCTTGTGAAAACATTTCATGGTGTTACTCGATCGGCCTGGTTTTCTGCAGCCAGCTCTCAGACATGAGAAATAATTTGTTTTGGGACGAATATTCGCTCCAAACAAATATTTTTCAATTTCGAAAGACAAAATAAAAAAAAAGCTGCTTGAGCTTGGGTTTCAACCCACGCTCACCCACGCTCCATTCCGTGAACCAGCTCCTCAGTCCACTAGACCAACTGGAAAGATAGTGTCAAACGTATTTCGGACATGTACATCGTTATGGTTGCTTTTTCCGAAAAAAGGCCATAAACAATTTTTGCCCAGGCAGTCAATGATTTTTCTTATGTTTGCTGTGAGTACTAACATTTCAAAAACATTTCATTCTGTTACTCGATTGGTCAGGTTTTCTGCAGCCCGCTCTTAGCCTATAATAGTTATTTATGTAATAAGGATCATAAAGACGATCATTATGGTACAAGTCGTGAATGTTATTGGGCGAGGCGTAGCCGAGTCCCGATTGAATATGGTAGAACTTGTCAGACAATATGTGAAAATACGACCTCGCAACACAAACCATCGACGTTTTTTTGTCATTTATAAAAATAAGAAATGCACGAAACAACCCGTTGGAATTCACACCGTTGGTAAAATGCCAAAAGTTATTGCCACTTTTTTGAATTTTCCTCACCCTGAAGAATATACCGGACATTGTTTTCGGCGATCGTCTGCTTCATTTTTGGCCGATTCTGGAGCTGATCTGTGTACCGTGAAACGCCATGGCGGATGGAAAAGCAATACTGTTGCTGAAGGTTACATCGAAAATTCGAAAGAGCAAAAGAAAAAAATATCAGAAGCAATTTTTGGTGCCAACAACCAAACAGGAATACAAGTTTACCAAAGAGCATCAACTACTGATGTAAAAACTCTAGAATCCATTGGAATTAATATTGCAAATTGTAGTAATTGCTCTTTTACCATTTATAATAAAATAGTTTTGTACATAGTATGCATTTTGAATAAACTTTTTTGATCTCACCATCACATGTTTTTCATATAGAATTTCATTATGGTACTTAGTACCATAATTAATTCATTATGGGACTAAGTAACATAATGAACTTCCTTATGTCATCAAAATTGAGTGACATAACGTTGTCATTATGACATGCCATCAGATAAATACATTGAAATATAATACGTGTAAGTTGTTTATTTACTAGGCGATAAAATTGAATAGTTTGTACATATTTCAGATTAGTATATTTTCTTGTTCCTACTTTTTAGAGCGTGATTTTTCATAGTCGGGTTTTAGTTTTGAACTTATTTTTATAGTATATGAGCTTGACTGTATTTTTTTGGCAGCATGTAAAGATCAGTTGTTATAAATCTGGCTTAGTTTTTGATATAATTTCTATTGTTAATGCTGTTGGGGTCTTTTTTAATATGTAGGTATTATTTCAAGGAATGTTCTTACTCTTGGATTCCTTTCTTTGGTCAAAATTTCAACGTTGTTATTGTCAAACTTATGTTGATTTTCTTTTTCGTGTATGGATAAGGCTGTAATGTAGTTCTTGAGTACTTGTTGGCTGTACTCGTTTTTGCAAATATTGTTTTGTTTGACCGATATAGGTACTTTGACAGTCTTCTATATATTGTATGAGTTTGTTTGTTTTTTGGTATTTCTCGTTTTAATTTTGAATAAATGGTCTTATTCGTATTTTGTAGTAGGTGGGATATAGTTATGTTGAAATTCCGAATATTTGTAGTATTTATTTTCATATTGAAAGTATGTTGAGGTTAAACATAGTTCAATTCCTTTCAAAAACTCTTCTAAGGTTAGTTTTGTGTGACTTTGGATTTCATGCCCTTTGTTTCTTATGATATATATCCCTAATTTTGTATCTATATTTGTAAATAAAGAAACTATATACAGATAGATTATTATATGATTTTGTGGAACTGTTATTTTTGCGAACAAATTTCCACAATTTCCCAAGAGTTTTTCACATAGTACCCATTTTGTCCAATTTCATTTGAAATAATTTCTGAGAGGAATTTTGATAAATTGTAAGTGGCACATTGAATATTGCTGACAATAGGGCGAAGGAGAATTCCAGTTTTGTGTAATTTGGCTAAACCGTATATCTTTGGAGGTTGGGCGTTGTGTTTATTAGGTTTGTTTTTTGTTACCTGATCTATGAGTTTGGATGAGAACCAATTATTTACTAATTTATTAACTTTTGCTTGAGGTTTTTCTGTGGGGTTGAATATCTCCGTCCATTAGCAAATTTTCTAGTTTTTTTTGTGTTCAGATATTTGCATAAATACTGTTTTCTCAGTTTCATCAGCCCTGAGTATAAGTAATTCGGTATTTTCCTTAAAAAGGTTTTAGTCTTTTTTTAAAGTTTGTTAAAAATATTTTTTTAATTTTTTCAAAATTGGTTTTGAAGATGGTAATAATGTTATTGATTTTGTGTCTGATTTCATTATGATATTCGCTCGTTTGATAGGTAATTCAAGCTTCCAAATTAGCAATTATTGATTCTGTAGGAATTTCCCTATTTTCGTAGTTGAAAAATTGACTGAATCAGACTTTTATTCCGAGAAATTGAAGAAAATATATATTTATATATATATATATATATATGTATATATATATATATATATATATACAGTGTCACACATATGGATATTTTTTTTTATTAATAGATATTATTAAAATTTGACTTCGCAGTTAGTTTGTGCTTGAAAAATGAGTGGATAACAGCCTCTTTCTTTTCGTCATGTGCTACTCTAAACCTGTCAAATTTTACTTTTTTTTTTTGGAAATTTCGAAATATGCCAAAGAAAAGAGTTGCTCAGTTTCCAATTTTATACCTTTGCTCCAAATTTGGACTCTCTACTGTCACTTCGACTTTTTTCTTTTTTTAATTTTTCAATCTTTCGCTCTACCGATTGAACGAAACATGATTCAAATTTCATAATTTTGATGAAAACGAGCCTTCAATTTCATATCTCCCCCAGAAAATACCCACATTGCCAAATTTGGACTCTCTACTGTCACTTCGACTTTTTTCCTCTTTTTTTAATTTTTCAAATCTTTCGCTCTACCGATTCGAACGAAACATGATTCAAATTTCATAATTTTGATGAAAACGAGCCTTCAATGTCATATCTCCCCCAGAAAATACCCACATTGGCCTGTTACCAGAAAAAAAATAAATGCACCTCCAGAGATTCGTCTTTGTTGTTGCAAAGTTCATCTAGTTTTTTCATTCCATTGTGAAACTGATTCGGATTTGCAATGTATGGACGTAAATATGTCAATAATCGAATAAACGAATTCCTCTTCATTCTAATTACACTCGTATTTCTTTTTTTAATAGATTTTTATCCAGTTTGATTATTTTTCTGACCAATAATTCAGTTACAAACAAACCCGAAATATTATACTTTTCTGTAAAAATGACAATGACCTACAGTTTCATAACTATTCAAAAGACTTTCGTTTTAGCGATTTGTACCAAACATGATATAAAATTTCCTGATTTTAAACAATACAAGACTAATGCAACATCTCGGGAAGAAAATAGTACAATTGATCGAATCGAAATAAAATTTGCCCTTGGTAGGCTTTTGAAACACATTTTTTGTTTTGGTTAATGTCAAATTATTGCGTTCAATAAATTGAGTTGTTTTGTGTACAGATTTTCGTACATTTAAAATTCACAAATAAGTTTTGTGTACAATGTTATCCCCACAAGACAAAGTGGAAATCGTTCTTTTATGTGGTGAGAATGTGCCATATCGAGATGTTCCTTGTATTTTCAATCACCGGCATCCAGGAAGAAATATTCACTATAATACCGTGGGAAGGATATTGAAAACATGCAAAGAAACTGGCTCTGTGGACAATCGTTTCAAGAAACCACATAATCCAATAAGGTAAATGAAGAAGAACAACTCAATGTTTGTTTGAGCGTTGTTGAAAACGGAAAAACTAATATTAGGAGTATTAGTGAAAATACAGGGGTTGGCAGAGAAACTGTGAGAAGAATATTGCACGAAAATAATTTCCATCCCTATAAGCCAAAGTTCATACACATTCTTAAAGAAAGAGATTCCAATATTCGAGTAGGATTTTCATTTTGGTTCCAAGGTGAGAGAGAAAATGATACCACATTTCCCTACAGGATTTTATGGACAGACGAGGCAACTTGCTCGTCGAACGGAACAGTTAGTTCCCAAAATTGACGATGGTGGTCCAACAATAATCCAAATTTTGTAATAGAATGCCGGGACTAATAATCATTCAAGACAAATGTGTGGTGTGGTTAATTACATAACCAAATAATTGGACCATATTTTTCAGACAAATTTGAACGCAGACATGTTTAGAAATTTCATTAGGAATCATTTGTCTGACGTTTTGGATGATCTGCCTCTAAGTGTTAGACGAAATTTGTAGTATCAGCTTGACGGGGCACCGATCCACCAAACGGTAGAAGTGAAACAGTGTCTCAGTCAGATGTTTAGGGGAAAAGTGATAGGACGAGATTGGAAATATTATTGGCCACCAAGATCACCGGACTTATCTCAAATGGCCTTTTTTCTATGGGGTTATAAGCACAGCCCATTTGCAAACAAAGAACATTTAGAGAATACCTTTCGGGAGTGTTGTGCTAACATAAATCCCCTATTTATTAAAAATGCCACAAAGTCTGTGACTGAAAGGACTATAGAACGGGAAGGACGGCATACTGAATGATGAATTCGGGTTCTTTATAAGATTATTGAGATAAATCAATTAATGTTAGGATGTTTTGTTGTGAATTTGGTTTAATGTTTTTTACACATCTAATGGTGAAAATAAAGAATATGAGATTTATAAATTAATTCAAAAACGTTGCGAAAAATTATTATTTGCTCGAAAATTACATCAAACAGTTTACATCCAACTGTCACACTGTAAACTACATCAAAATATTTCGATCTCATCTGCAGCTAACAGGATACAAATCTGTTAAAAAAAGAAATACGAGTGTAATAAGAATGAAAAGAAATTCGTTTATTCGATTACTGACATATTACCGTCCATACATTGAAAATACGAATCAGTTTCACAATGAAATGAAAAAACTGGATGAACTTTGCAACAACAAAGACGAATTTCTGGAGGTGCATTTATTTTTATTTCTGGTAACAGGCCAATGTGGGTATTTTCTGGGCAAGATATGACATTGAAGTCTCGTTTTCATCAAAATTATGGAATTTTAATCATGTTTCGTTCGAATCGGTAGAGCGAAAGATTTGAAAAATTAAAAAAAAAGGAAAAAAGTCGAAATGACAGTAGAGAGTCCAAAGGTATAAAATTGGAAAAGCAACTTTTTTATTTGGCATTTTTCGAAATTAAAAAAAAAACTGGTTATTGGGGATTTTCGAAAACAATGTCAAATTTGACAGGTTTAGAGTAGCACTTGACAGGTTTAGAGTAGCACATGACAAAAGGAAAGAGGCTGTTTTCCACTCATTTTTCAAGCACAAACTAACTGCGAAGTCAAATTTTCATTATATCTATTAATAAAAAAAACTTCCATATGTTGTGAACTTTATGTGTGACACTGTATATATATATACATATACACATTTTTGGATCATTTTTTTGACTGATTCGTCACATCACATCATTCTGATCCATTGTACGTCTATGACCTCTACAGATTTGGTTGTAGCACTGATTCTATTATTGGAACGTTACTCAACATCGTACTTGACCTAGAGTAAACTGGATTCGTAAGAAATTAACGTGAACACCATCTGTCGCTATAACTATATGAGAAAATCGTTCTGATCTTACTGCAGAAATATAGCATGGAAAAAGTTAATTTTTGAGGAGCCGTTTTCCCGTTATCGCGTTTTCCCGTTATCGCGTTTTCCCATCATCCCGGATGAATATACAATAAGTATTAAATTATTGTAATTTTTTCTGTGGTTTAAGGGGAAAATTATCAAATATTCATCGTAGATAGAAATTTGCCCATAATGACCAGATTAATATGGTTAAATCTCTGAAAAATGACCTCACAATTGTTTTATTTGGAAATTAGGATTGGTTGCCATATGTATGCAGCCGGGGGTGAGTTTATAGACATTTGAACTGATGGTATTTTTGATTTTGGGGACCATGATCGATGAAGATATATCAATCAAATTTTTTTGAAAGTCCATTGAAATCTACCTAAAATGTGAATTAATGAAACATACTTTTTTTCTCAGCTTGAATTCATAATCAAATAATTAATAAAAAAACATTCTGCATTCTACGAAATGTTCAAATTTTGCATAAAAATGTTTTATGTCGACCAATTCAAGATTTTTCGCACTATAATTAGTGCATGCGTAAAGAGGTTGCTGTTCATTACCAACAAGAAGTAAATTGTGTATTTTTCAGACGTTACGAGAGAGAGTATAAAGGGAGAACCACTTCGTTTGACATGATAGACACAGCAGCCAAAGGAATTCTCAAAACTTTGATAATAACAAAAAATATAGAATTTGATTAATCCAAACTACACAAGCTGGATGCAAGTGATCACTAATAATCAATGATCTGCTATTGGTAAAAGCGACTTTGAATGTTATTTTTTGTTTGAAGTCAGCTTTGACGATTGAAAAAGAAACTAATAGACCGGGAGATGGTGACACAAAATATTAGGCATTTGTACCAGTATGGCGGTTCTTCAGGGGTCTAATTACGAAATGACAAAAAAGAAAATGATGGTCATAGCGCTGGTACCGGCGGCCCAATCGCGTGGGCGTTAATCGAACGTGTCGAATAAATAACGAGTGTCGAACGATTTGTTCCACAAAAATGCTTGTATTTTCCGATAGTCGATAAAAAAAGAAGTAGGCGGTAGCGTAATGCCATACTTCTCCGGTGTGACTTACAGCCCGCCATACCGACGCGAATACATTAACTAAAAAAAACAATTCAACCATTTGTTCCAGGCTAATTTTTGTACAGCTAATCATCGTCGAGTAGCCATTCACGAAATACACCATGCCATACTTTTCTGACGGTTCCAAATGGCCGCCATACCGCCGCAAATGAGTAATTTTTTTTTTCGCAAAACGATTTGTACCAGTATTGCATTTGGATTTTCGGAAAGTATTTGATAAAATGTGACCGTTATTATATTTCCCATACGTCTAGTAGGGGGAAAAAGTGCTGCCATAATTGAAAAACTTATTTATTCGACACGTTTTGAAAATACGACTGTAAAATACGTAAAATCATTTTTCACATCATGGAATCATTGTATTCTGTTCGTTTGGATGTAATTCTACCTAAAAAAAATTATTCCAGATTGTAACCATGGGGCGGACGACTGTCGGACTTAAGCCAAGATTTAAAAAAATAAAAATTTGACGATTTGTACCAGTATGGCATTTGGATTTTTGGAAATTATATGATACAATGTGACCATTATTATATTTGCCATACTTTTAGTAGAGGGTTTTTCGACACGTTTTCAAGGTACAAGACATAAAATCATTTGTTACAGTATGGCATCATCGTATTCGGTTCGTTTGGATAAAATTCAACCTAAAAAAAAATATCCCATACTGTTACTATGGGGCGGAAGTCCGTTACACTCGAGCAAGATATGAAAAAGAAAAAAAATTGGAATGAATGAACAGTATGGCATTTCAAATTTTCCATACTTGAAAAAAAATATGCTTTGGAAAAATTACACTGTACTTATCCAAAGTGGTAGACTAGAAAAAATAATTTTCTGAATTTTTTTGTTTTTTGTTTTGAAAAATAAGCCTATACCGTGACCAGGGGGCTGGAGCTGCCACACTAGCTCTGAAATAAATTTACTCCCTTGTGGTGGTATGGCGGCCATTGGGAACCGTCGGGAAAGTATGGCAAGGTGATTTCCGTGAATGGCTACTCGACGATGATAAGCTGCGCAAAAATTAGCCTGGTACAAAATGGTTGAATTGTTTTTTTTAATTAATGTATTCGCGTCGGTATGGCGGGCTGTAAGTCACACCGGAGAAGTATGGCATTACGATACCGCCTACTTCTTTTTTTATCGACCATCGGAAAATACAAGCATTTTTGTGGAACAAATCGTTCGACACTCGTTATTTATCCGACACGTTCGATTAACGCCCACGCGATTGGGCCGCTATGACCATCATTTTCTTTTTTGTCATTCCGTAATTAGACCCCTGAAGAACCGCCATACTGGTACAAATGACCTAATATTTTGTGTCACCATCTCCCGGTCTATAAGTATTGATTGATTGATAATAATGAAAACACTTTTCCCTCAGCATTGAAATTCACTTGTGGTTACAATTTATTATACCTCCTTTGGTAAATATGCTTCCTGGTTTGAAAATATTATTGATTTAAGTATTGCCCTTTTGGTTGATACATTGTGATATATGAAAAGAATTCATTACTTTTCATAATCATAAAAAAAAACTGCCACTTGTTTCGAATAATAACTACGTATTTATATTTCAAATAAAAAAAAACAATTCAAACATTCCTTTTTTCTGTGTTTTCACCAACAACAAACTTGTTTCGTTTTATCTTTCCTGAAAGCATCTGATCGACACGAATTACTGTTACTTTTCCGTTTACTTTTTTGTCCGAAAATAATCGAGAACCAGATTTTACGACCTTCCTAGGGCCTTTAATGTCAATATTTGTGTAGGTAAGTTCAAAATAACTACGCATAGCGCGGGGTAATTTCAAGCACTCTATTATTATTATTTACGTCTTACGTCTTCTGGATTCACTTTGAAAAGAAGAAAATACATCAGGAATGCCGAATGAATTTCTGGAATTTCATATATCCCTTCAGAGAGTTCTTGAGAAAACTATAGGCATATATTCTAAAATTATTTAGAATCACACAAGTTGTTTCGTGTTTACAGGGTGAACCAAACATTTGCTTTTCAGATAGAATGCACTGTATTTTTGTTTCCTTTCGCTATAATAATAAAATAAATAATCGATTAGTAAGGTGTTAAATGCAATAATTATTTCATTATTAATTTCTATATAATGTTTATTTTATACTTTTGTATAAGTTTTCAATCAAGTGATGACTTCAAATCTTATCTTTCCAAGTAAGTATATCTTCTTCAGTCTTCTCATTCCAGGTGGTATAAAATCAAAGAAGCGTGGAACTAAATATGTGTAATTTCTTTGACTTATGGATTTTGATGCAACAGGAGTTATATAGAAGATTGTAAATTATAGATTGTAGGGGGGTCGTTATGGCTCTTTAGCCTCTCCGTACCTCGATCTGTAAGGACGTTTGTACATTACTCTTCATCTATTCAAGACCCGGGATTCCAAGACTCCTTACGCAGCTTATCAGTTTCCTAGGAGCTAAGTTCCTGATGTCTGAGGGCGTTAGTGACACCTCTTCAAGGAACTTAAGCCTTTTGCAAAACAGCACTTGGCAGTCGCAAAGCAGGTGTTCTGCAGTTTAAATGAAGTTCTGGCACTAAGGGCACAGTTCAATGGCCTATCTATCCATTTTTTTTGAGGTGATATCTCAGAGGACAATGTCCGATGAGCAGTCCCGTTACCAGTCAAGTCTTTCTTGTCCAACTCGAAAAGCTGTTCAGCATTCTTTGGCGATGGGCTCCGAAGCCTTTTCGCTTGTCTTTGCCCTGGAACCTCATTTCAGAGGGTTTAAATTTGGCCAGCTTCCCAGCGCCGAAACTTTTCGTTGATGTGGGCTTTGGAAAGACCACAAAAGGGTTTCCGGACCAGAAAATTGAGTGTCTACGCCTTCCTTGGCAAGGCTGTCCGCTTCTTCTTTGCCTTTAATTCCCTTGTGACCTGGCACCCACCTGGTAACCTGATTGTTCGTAGCCAGTTGTCTTAGGGAGAGTTTGCAGTCCCAAGTCTTGGCTGTGTGATAGGATATAGATCTTTGCCCCCCTGAAGCCTCATTCAAGGCATTATTTGGCGCAAATTTCTATAGCATGGGTTTCTGCTTGAAAAATTGTTGGGGCTTTATCTAGGGATTTTGAGAGCCTGAAAACTAGGACCCCTTATTCCCACACCAGCTCTTTCGTCCATTTTGGAACCATCAGTATTCCATACTGATGCATTCCTTTCTAGTTGAGGCCCGTTCGTTGTGAATATATGGTGGTTGTTCATAATTCACTTCAAAGTCTTGCCTAGCTGGCATAATATCTGATGGCTTGTATATTTCCAGTATATTTTCCAGAATCTTCAGACGTCCAATCAGATTTCCAGCCTTGAAGTTTGATGACTGGTGCAGATTGAAGGCAATTTTTGCCGCTTCTCTCATTGTACAGTGCAGTGGCAGAAGATTCAGCATTACCCCTAGTGCTGCATTGGGGCACGTGAATATTGCCCCTGTGATTCCCAGACAGGCTAACCGCTGCACTTTCTGCAGTTTGATTTGTGCCAAGTGCTGTTGGCCACCATACTAATGAGGCCAGGTGACCATGAGCTTGATAATCGTTTGATATAACCAGTGTGTCTACGGCACATCCAGGTTGCCGATGTAGCCTTGGAAAGAATATGTTTACTATGAATGTTCCATGTTAGTCTCTGGTAGATTATGACGCCCAGGTATTTGACTTCATTGAAAAAAGTTAGCCGAGTTCCATTCAGGGTTGGGCTTTCAGTTCATACTTACCCCCTTTGTCAATGGAAACCATCGCTGTTTTGCTAGGATTTACATTTAGTCCCTCCTTTGCTCACCATTTTCTGATTATATTTAGGGCTGTCTGAAGGCGACTGGATATTATCCCGTCATGTTTGCCCTTATAGTGACGACCTTGAGTCGTGATTCCAGATTCATGTAGCTTCACTGACAGATTATGCACGGTCAGTGACCACAGCGAAGGCGATAGAACCCCGCTCTGGGGACAACCTTTTCCGCTGTCATTCTGACCTTTTCCTCCCCGAGAGCAGCTACAATGATTTCGCTTTTTAGCGTTGTATGTATCCATCTGATCAGTGATTTTATATTCCTTTTCTATAGCGATCTGATGATGGAGTCATGTGAGGTGTTATCGAAAGCACCCTTTCTATATCTATGAATGCACATAGAGAAAGGAGGTGAGACTGATGGGGCGGTGAGACTTTGTTTCGTCTGCTGGACGAGTCTTTTATATGAACACTGCAGCCTTCCTCTAGGCTTCGGTATGTGGCCTAAAATGAAACTGGCCTTGAGCAGCCTCTTCAAGAAGGGATCCATAATTTCAAGGCCATGTTGTAATACGGCAGGAAATATTCCGTCTTTTCCGGCCGATTTAAAAGGTTTGAAGTTCTCAATGGCCCATTTGATCTTTTGGGTGGTGAAGATTTTCCCCGCTAGGATCCTACTTGTTCTGTTGGGGTTCGTGACAATCCCTTCCAGCTGAGCACTTTGCAGTTCGTCTTCAACAACCTTGGACCCAGGAAAGTGTGTCTGATGCCGTTGGTATTTCTTCAGAAAAACTTTCTGAGGCGTTGGCCTGGGGCTGATTCCGTAATCCCCTCACCATTTGCACCATGTTCTTCTTTTGGATTCCTTGTTGTTCTCAGAAAGAGCCGCTTCCAGTGTCCCAGACTTTTAGCTCTATTGAAGAGTTTCCTAACTTTTTTCCTAAGTTTGGCTAGCTCTTTATACCACCAAGGAACGTCCCTATTGACTGTCTCTTGATTTTCTTGGCAGCTGATTTCATTATAGCATTCTGAAGCTGTCTAGTTCCTCAGCTGAATCGATGGATATATTTCGAGATGTCTTTATAAGCATCCCAGTCAGTTTGGTATCCTATATCCCTCGAAGCGTGTTTCTGATGACTCCAAGTCGAATCTTATGATTTGATGATCCGACATCGAGGAGTCATCAGATACGTGCCAGTTGTGAATGTATTTTGTTATAAATGGATCAGCAAGGGTTATATAGTAACTGAATTTTCTCCTGGTATGATGGGAATGTTCATATACATAAGATTCAATTTATTTTTCAATTCAAAACACGACGTTTTCGATTTATAAAATAGAAGATCAGATAAGTATCGGTTCGGTTTTTCTAATATTATTCATAGAAACGTTTTTTGGATGATTTCCAGATTTTTAATATGATCTTTCAGTGCACTACCCCATCCTATTATTCCATATTAGTTCTGGATTCCACTAAAGCATGATAATCATCAGTTTATCTTCTAGAAACTTTGCTAGGTATTTGAATCTATAAAGTATACTTCTGATCGTGTTTGGCAATGTGCAGGTTCCATCTTTGGTGTTAATCAATTGTAATTCTTGAATACTTGGTGGATTTACTCTTTTATTTCCAGTTTCTTGTCATCTTTGGTTATGGTCTTATCGTGAAGATGTTGGTGTAGTTGGTACTTGAATGATCGATAATTATATTTGTGAAGAATTCTCCAAACGGACGAATAACTCATATCACACTCAGAAACATTTTGGCGAATTGACGCCGTACAATTCACTTCAACATAGGCCAACACGTCTACTTATTTTTCTTCACTGACGATGAAGTTATTGGCATTTTCTTCTGGTTCATTTTGCATTTTTCTTTCCAGTTTTGGAAAATAATGCCGAGTGGGATGGCGACGATTAGGAAATCTCTAAGCATAAATTCGAGATGCATCAGTTGCATTCTTTTTCGCTTCTCCGTAAATTAGCAACATGTCAATTTTCTCGTTTCTAGTATACTTTTCCATATCAAATTATAAACTACGCAACAAATAAATTTTTAAAAGTGACAGCATATTTGTTTAGGTAGTCCTGCAACAGCTTCAATTGTTTGTCACGGATAACTAGAATAACAGGACTTATTGCATAAGTATACCGAATACGTATTATTTTGAAAAGGGAAACATTCTCAATTGATTTTATGAACATCCTGTTTATATTTTCAACAAATCAACGTATTATTTGTTATTAGGTATGATCGCTTCTTGCAGTTATTGAGAAAAATAGTGAAAATAAAGTGAAAGTGTGTGGTATCAAATTATTCGTAAGAAAATGATCTTCCAAAAAAAGCCAACGAGCTACCCCCTTTCCATTTGAAAAAACCAAGTTAACTGGAAAAATTCATATTTGCGACTTTTGAATAATTCTTAAAACGACTGTGAAGTCATAAGCCTCAAAGTCGTATTTTTCCCATGTTACTCGATCAAGAATGAAGCGATTTACACGATCCATGGCATTCTAGATCGAAAAATAAAATTGGAATAAAAATGACTTTATTTGTCAATATGGCAAGTGAGGTGTTGTTGGATTTATAATGTAATAATAAGTAAAAACATATAGGATGTCCCATTTAAAAACCGAAAGTTGGGGTCATTTCTGGTCAAACCGGAAGTACGCAAAGCAAGTAAATATGTCAAAAAATTTAAATTGAACTATAATACACAACCCCCAATTTCGTTTTTCTATCCTCAATAATAAAAAAGTTAGAGGGGTGAGCCACCTTAGAGAATCACCCGGTATATATATATTATATTTATTGTTATGTTAGGAAATGTTTATAAAATAATGAAAATGATAATTCATTATTATTATTAGGTATTTGAGTTATCGACGTTCATGCTATGTTTGTTTTGCAATTTTTCTATACTTTTCACTAGTCTAGAATCTTATACCATGCTTTAGTCAACGCATATGTATAAAAAAGTCAGTCCTGAAGTATCTCTATTGTCAAAAGTATGTGACCAGCAATACATTCATTTTGAATACACAATAAAAATGATATAAAAATTTAAATTCATAAAAAAACTTTGTATTTGAAGTAGATTAAATGGTATACAACTTAGAACATCCTGTATGGTAAATCATATCAGGAGGAAACCCAACAGCGGGATGTCAAAAATTATGAACACAGAAAAATGTCAAATATGAATTTTATCCAAATTTGTGCATAGTATATAAGGTTTAGAATTAGATATTGTAAAATCATTAGAATAAGTTAGAATAACTAATAATCAGAAAGAAAGTGGCAATATATTTTAAATTTGTGAAATAAACAAAATGTGTGGATTGCCAAGAGAAAATGTAACAAGCTTGGAGGAGAGAAAAATGGTGTTAGAAAACGAAGCCAGTTACGAATTTAGAGAAAATTATTTTAAGAAAAACACAAGAGAAAACAAGCAGAACTATATTTAAACGTTTTTACAAATAATTCAGATACGAATGGGAATATAAAAACAAGGAAAAATCACCCACCTTATTAAACTAACAAAATTCCAGTCCATGCCATTGCCAGGAACGAAAAAGGGGGCTTTCTGCAGTGTAGAGCACGAAACTTCCAAAAGCCAGGAGAACAACACAAAGGAAGAATAGCAGGTATTTCAAAAGCAGAACTTAATAAAGTGCTACATATCAGGTCCAGACACTTATATTGGTTATTTGATCACTTGTGTCCTTTCATTTGAACATTTATTGGGTTTTTCTATGCTCACAGACTGTCCATAATATTTAAACGATTATTCACCATCTATTTATCTCCATAAGCAAATTATACCATTTGACATCCTTTTATAGTTAGATAAGTTGGATTTGCAGAGTAGGTCAATTTTAAGGATAATTTCGATAAAAATAACTATTTGACGATTTTTCTGCATTTATCTGTTGAACATCTAACCATATTTTTCCCCACAAAACAGAATATTTGACATCAAGCAATTGCGCCAAGTTGGCACTACTGAACCTGCTGCTAATGTCAAAGAAGACTCATTCTTCATAGGCGTACCGACTGAGCTGGGATAAGGTAAAAAGAGTGTTGAAAAAGAGTAAGACAACATAGCCGAGTTTCATTTTTGTTATGATAGGTATTCATTTTTAAAATTATTAAAAAGATGGGAAATCAATGAAACAATTATAAATTATAATAAATAATAAAGTACTATATTATATATATATATATATATATATATATATTCGTGTAAAGTAACATGATAATGCAGTAATCCTGAGTTTCCAAATGACTTCTAACTTACTTGAGTGTGAAGTGCAGAAATCCTGAGTATCCAAATGGCCCGTAACGTGCCTGTATCTGAAGTTACAGGTTGATGTATCCAGTATCCAAATGATTGTATGTGAAAATACATGTTAATGCAGTAATTCTGAGATCCAAATGACCTGCAACTGCCTGTGTGAAAAGTTGATATCAAGGTGCCCTATTCCCGGATTAACACTACATTAAACTCTAAGTCACCAGAGTGGGGCTCCCCGATTTGGGACAATATTGGCCAGAGGGGCCTCAATCTTATCGAAAACAATAAGAGCGATGCTCTCACATTTGTAAGAGAAAACAGTAAATCATGCAACATCATTAGTCGAAAACTATCCAGGCGGATTAAAGATTGGAAGGTGCTAGACGGGAGATGATGACATGCCATCAACCTATATACTTCAAAGTTGAAACGAGCCACAGCACAACCTAGCTCAAGATAGGAAAATGTCAGTATTCTTCCAAGAAGCCTACCGAAATGAAATCGATAGTAAAATGGAAGCCATGGAAGTGATGGGCTCATTGTCATAGTTAATGATTGAGGCCACAAAAAAAAGTGGCCGAAATCCTTACACAAGTAATAGTAGGAAAGCTCCCTACTGGTGAAACCAGACCTTGAAAGCACAAGAAACTAAAAACACGAGAGCAAATCACACCCCTACAGATCATAGAGGAAGACTCCAAAGCGGAGGAAAAACTAGAAAAAAAGCAATCAATAATTCAAAAAGGAACACTGGAAAAAAGTATGTATAGATTGGAGGAAGATATTTGGCTATACTATATTGGCGCGAAAAGGATGAAGCTGACCAAGTTGCCATATTAAATACCTCAAGAACGCAAAGTAGAAATCCTATTTCCCAGATGTACCAGCCATCGAGAGAGAGGTCCCCCTTTTCATAACCGAACTACAGAGGCCAAGATGAAGATAAAAGGTCCAGGCCCAAATGGAGTTCCTCGAGAAACAGTGAAAATTCTTATCTATGAATACCCCGAGATCATACTAGAGATATTGATAACCAATATTTTCCAGGCATTTGGATGGTGATCCTATGGAAGGTGGAAACCCATACAAGATCCTTCATCCTGCAGTCCAATATGCCTAGACGTACTGGGAAAACCTACGAATTATTAATTGAAGGTAGAATAGATCAAGAGTTAGAGGAAAACAAAAGACTTTCCAACTACCAATTTGGGTTTGTAAAGGCAGATGCTGTAGAATTCGTGACAGATAAAGCCAGTAATCACTTGTAAATGGGCGCTGATCATTTACTGGACATTGGAAATACATTCAACACTGCAGGCAATGCAGAAGAAAACAATATCACCATACCTGATAAACATCATAGGGAATTATTTCAGAAATCGGAATATCAGGATTAAACATAGGATAACTATGAATGTCGACTTGGGTGTACCACAAGGTTCTGTCCTTGATCCTATTTTATGGAACATCATATACGACGGGACATTGGAAAACCAGAGGGGGCAAGGTCAATTGTATATGCCGATGACCTGGCTGTTTTTATTGAGGAAGAAAACATAGATCATTTACGGTTTATTGTGAATGAATCGTACATAATCGGTATAAATGGATGGAGGAACATAACTCTGTATAGCGGAACAGAAAACCGAAGAAGTAGTGCTAAAAGGTTTCTGGAAGAGATAAAACATTTCCTTCCATTTCAAAGGAGCGACTATAGAACCAAAAAGTCACGTGAAGTACCTGAGAATAGTATAAGACGAACATACTACGTTCAGAACGCATAACATTTTTTTTCATTTTCATATCCTAAGATGGCGAGTAATGCAGACGGGTGTTCATCAGCTCCCGCATGTAAACGCTGTAAATCAAGAGTAGTGAACGGAATAAAGTGTAAAAACTGTGCAAATGTTTTCCATATAAGTTGTTCTAACTATGCAAAAGTGAAGTTCACCGAAGATAAATCAGAAGTGATATGTTGTGAAAAGGCCACACGCAACAATGAAGACTCTGACAATGATTTTTACGACGCCATTCAAGAATCGGCTGACACTGAAACTAAGGTACAGATTCATATGGTCTACATTCTCAAACAAAAAGACATAATAATTCAAGAACTTCGTGAAAATATAATTTGCCTCCAAAAATTAATGTATTGCAAAGGATACCAAACGACCACTTATCAAGAGATACCCAGAAAAAAACGGCTAACATAAATTCAGGGTCAACAGAAAAGACAGCCGTGTCAAAAAAGCATAACAATGAAAAAGAAGCGGAAAGGTCAAGTCGGGCGAACGAAAACAAAACAATCCAAAAAACAGGGAATTCCCAAATAAACAAAGAAATAGAAAGGTCAAGCCAGGATAACGAAAACAAAACAAGCCAAAAAACAGGGAACTCTCAAATAAACAAAGACACGGTAGCGGCTGAGGTCATGAATGTACAGACGACGCTAAAATACTCCAAAATCATTAATTTGAGGAAAATCGAGAATGGAAGTAGTATCTCGGCACCCACAACGAATCTAATAGCAGGAAAAACAGATGAATGGAAAAAGGTACAACATAAAAATAATTGGAGACGAAAAATTGTCGTTGGAAATAATAAGGACACCTCCCTTTATGGAGGTGTCTTAGACTGAATTTTATTTGTTTGACAGAGACACATTGTGATAGGCCCTCGCTGGAGAGCAGACACATAGAAGGTTTCCAACTTAGTAGTTACTATTGTAGAACTTTATATCAAAAAGGCGGTGTTGCCATTTTTTCGAAAAAGGACTTGAACTGTGAAAAACTTTTTTAGAGAAATACTGCATTGACAAGCACATAGGAATTTGCGGTCTCTCAGTCTGCAACAAGAATATCAGAACATGCTATAGGTCGCTAGATGGCGAATTAGATGTATTTTATTAAAAACATGGTCTCTGTTTTAGAGTCAGTTCACAAACCAGCTATCAGTATTATTGTAACTGGAGATCTCAATCTTGACTCATCCAGCAATTCACTTAACAAAAATAATTTCAGTAAATTAAGTGATATTATGAAAGGGTTCAATTTACATTCCAAAATGTATTAGCCAACTAGAGTGACGTCACATTCATCCACCGTGATCGACCATTGCTTCACAAACATACCTCATCCTCTAATATGTGTGTTTGACAATGAGATTTCCGACCATAGGTCAATCTTCATTGAATCTGGAGAAAAAAATGATTCTAGGTACTTCTCAGACAAGAAGGAGCTTTAATGAGCACTCTCTCTCACTATTCTTTAATGCATTGAAACGAGCAGAATGGAGTGAATTATATAAAGAAAATGACATAAACGAAGCATTTGACAGCTTCCACAAAACATTTCTCTTTCATTTTAACGAATATTTTCCACAAAAAAAATATAATCAGAATAAAAATATTAAAAATTGGGTTTCGGACGAAATCAAAATATCAAGCAGAGAACTAAAGGATCTTTTTATCTTGAAATCGCGTTTTCCGATCTCAACAGAGCAATACAAAGCTCAAAAAAAGCAATACGAACTCCTCATAAAAAATACAAAGAAATCGAATTACCAAAACCAAATAATTAGCTCTCAAGATATTTGCAAAGCCACGTGGGAAGTAGTAAATGAGTTATCTGATCGAAAAAATCAACAACGAAATATAAGGATTCTACACGATGGTCATATCATTGACAATCCCGTTCAAGTGGCAAATGTTTTGAGCAGTTTCTTCGTGAACGCACCAAGTGACCTAACAAAAAAAATACCAGCTTCTCACAATCAAGTTTATGTGGCAAAAAAACTCATAAAAACACAATTTTTTAGGCCTTTTTCCGAACCTGAGCTTGTCTCTCTTCTGAAGCTCAAATTAAAAAATAAAAAATCATCAGGCTTTGATGAAATTCTAGCATTTCTTCTGGAAAAATCTATACAATATGTGATTGAACCCATTACCTTTTTAGTTAATCTGTCATTTCGGGTAGGAGAGTTTCCACAATAACTGAAGATGAAAAAGATCGTGCCACTGCACAAAAAAATTGATAGACTAGACATAGAGAATTATAGACCTGTGACAGTACCCTCAAGTATGTCAAGAATCTTTGAGATTAGTTTTTTAAACCGCCTCATGGACTTCCTGGAGAGCGAAAAAATTTTGACGAACAGCCAACATGGTTTTCGCTCAAAAACGTCTACGAACACCGCTGTTTTAGCATACATTGAAAAATTAGTTGAAATGATCGACGCAGGCGAGTGTCCTGCTGGGATTTTTTGCGATCTCAGCAGGGCATTCAACTGTGTCAGTCATAGTAAACTCTTGTCAAAAATGTATCAGTATGGAATTCGTGGAAATGCCTGTGATTGGGTGGCTTCCTTCTTAGAAAATAGGCAACAATATGTCAGCCTGACATCCGTGGAGAATGGACACATAAAAAAAGTAAAATCTGAACCTACGTACTATGTCACAGGGGTACCTCAAGGATCCGTTCTAGTTCCAATTTTGGTCCTGTTGTACATTAACGAAATGGATACGATAACCGATGAAGCATTTTTTACCATCTACGCAGATGACACCTCTCTATTAATTTCCAATAAAAATGACGATACTCTTATTTCCAAATAAAACAGTGTACTGAATAATATCTCCGAGTGGTGCATGACAAATGAACTCTTTTTCAATATAAAAAACCCAATTAGTCTGTTTCCACATCCGACAAAAAACATGTTCTCAAATGGAGATTCAACTGAGTGGTTCAGCTATACAGAATACGAAAACAACAACATTTCTCGAGGTAATGATAGATGAAAATCTTGATTGGGGGAGTCATTGTCAAGCCGTCATTGGTGAACTAAATTCATTGGGTTATATGCTTAGGGCCCTAAGACCAATTCTGCGGCAAGATCAGTTACTTATTGTATATCACAGCCTGGCAGCATCAACTCTGAGATACGGTATATGTTTGTGGGGTAACTCTACGCTATCCAATGATGTATTCATCGCACAAAAGAAACTTATAAAAATAATCGCTGGAATGAAACATGTAGAACAATATTTTGACTGTAGCGTGTCTTCTGATAATGGAACTTTGCCTATATATTTTCAACAACAAGAAATCTTTCAAAGAAATGAGAAACATTCATTCAAAAGAAACTAGACAAAAAAATTACCATTATGTGCCTTACTGTAAATATAAAATATCCTCAAACGCTCCGTCACACCTTGGCCTGCAAATTTTCAACAGGCTTTCATGTGAAATAAAACATAAAAAATGTAACTCTCATGAGTTCAAAAAGAACCTACAAGAATGTTTACTAGAAAAAAGTTTTCATTCACTGTCCGAGTTTTATACCGAATGTTCAGGTATGTTGTGTTGTTGTATTTAATTTTTTAAGCTTTAGGATTAAGTTAGGTTAAGTTACTGTCCGAGTTTTATACCGAATGTTCAGGTACATTTAATTTTTTGTGTTAAATCTTTTAAGCTCTAGGATTAAGTTAGGTTAAGTTACACAATTGACTATTCTTATACAAATTTATATTTGTCTGCAAAGAGAATAAATGTTACTACCACTATCACGGATAGAAGGAGACCGCCATGCTCACGCGACTAATGCCAAATGTAGGCGGACCAAGCAGCATCAAAAGACTGGCTTTGTAAGGAGTCGCATAGTCCATAATATTGTTTGGAGAAAAGGAAAACATTCTCAATTGAATATTGAATAGAAATATTTTTCTGTTAATTGAAAAATCCACGTTAAAAATGAAGTTATTTTTTGTAAATTTCTAATCTGATTTTATGAACATCCTGTTTATATTCTCAAACAAATCAATTGTATGGAGCTTCAGTATGTCAGAAGGTCTCAAAATTGGACAGCACACAGAGAAAAAATACTGTTGGGGGTAGACAGTGCGTACCTCACAGTTTCTACGAAAACTATCCAGATAGTTACGGGGGTTTTGCCTACATAATTTTTAGATAGAGAACCTATCTATATATCGGAGGACCCTACCAGGAGAGAAGAGCATATGAAAAAAAAGAATGGAAAAATGGCAAAGAGTCTGAGGTCAACTGCAAATTCTTTACGGCGCATGGTTCCTTTGAAGTGTTGATAAAAAAATGGGCAAAGAAGTAGATGATACCCGCATATACTGTGGTACAGTGGACATAACTGAGCACGGTTGGGATGGAAGATTCTTAAGGGCGTATTCACCAAAAAAGCAGCAAGAGCGAACAGAGTCGGGCTAGCGAACGAGCAAACGTTTGTTTGTTCGCGTTAAAAAAGATCGAGAGAAAGGCGGTACTTCGAAAGAAAATGCTTGTTTATGCTCGTTTAGCGTGGACGGGATTCCAATCTCCAAAAGGGCTCGTGCTTCGATCGCTTGTGCTGCATGCAACTTTATCGGGCCGAGTATAGTTTTAATTGTTAATATTTATTACATTTTAAATTAATTATTATTGAGTTATTTAGGTAGTTTAGTGGCGTTATTCAACTTCCACTATAAATATGTCTGTTTTTAAAAAAGTTTTTTCCAATAAACTTAATACAATGGAAGCAGCACTAGCTAACAATAATTTCTCATAGTCAGCCATATTTACCCCGCTCGCAGAAAGTGATGGATCAACTGCGAACCTGAATATATTCTCAATGGTATGGACGAGATGTTGAGCGAACACGAGCAAACATACACGAACAAGAACAAATGTTCGCTCTTGCTCGCTTTTTTGGTAAGTACGCACCGTTAGAGTTCCACACTGCCAGGAAAAGGAAGAACCGGTTTCTGGTGGGCATGAGCGTCCTCTACGTAAAAAAAAAGTTTCCGCATCGCACTTATTGTGTTGGGGTCATGATATGTAATTGTGTTTGTATGAATTTAATCGATATATTAGTTGCTTGCATACCATTGGATGATATTGAAGTTTTTGGAAATAGGATACATCCATTATCATTACAATTTTACTAAAGTTCATGTGCTATTCCTTATTAGAGTGATCGGGAGCAACTCTTAGTCAGTCTTTCTAGATAAGCGATAGTAATTGAGTATAAAACTGATTCGGGTCGTTCGTAGCATTTTTATTGAATCTATTCCACCAAAAAAAAAACCTCAACACCAGTAGTTTTTCCACCTAATAAACAATGTGTCGAACTCCACACTTTTTGTCTAGACTAATTCAAAAATGTACCATCTATATGTGACATAAAATGTGTATTATAACTACTACCCCGTTTTCCTCGGTACTTTCTTCATAAGAGACAGAAAATATGGAAAACAGTATTTTTTTATTCTGAAATATCAGAGGGACAGAAAGTAAGTGTTTTTTGTAGGTGCCATTTCTCTGAACTTCACCAACACTTTTTCTGAATCATAGTACTGGATACAGTCATCAGCCAGGTGTTGATTTTTTTTAGTTCATTCACATCGAGAGAAATGAGAATCATGGATAGTGCTGTAATTCTTGAACAATGATGAAACAGAGGTGAATCATTATGATACATACATTACTCATGCCTACCGTTTTTTCGAGCAAACGTAAAAACAAACTAAATATTGTTTAATAAACTATCTAAAATCATTACTGGTGAACCCTGACTTACGTCCGGACAGAAAAATATTAATATTGGAATGGAATTGGATGGTGGGACAAAAAGTCTACACAATTTTTTCGAAAAAGTTATTAATTAACAATTTATTATAATAGTCTGCATGAGATTCCACGTGATCCAGAAACCCCAGCATATAGATTTTATTGCACAACTAGGTATTTTGTCTACTTTGCTACAATTTTAATTATATTTATACATATTTAATACATTCCTCACAGCTAACTCTTCACGTTTTCAAGTAAAATGCACATTTTCATTTTGCAAACTGATTTTAAGAAATTTATTATTTATCAAGGCGCCTATGGAGTTTTGACGAATCAGAATTGATTGAAATAAACACCGAGATCTGATAATAAATGCGTATATTTTTCAATATTTTAAATGTATTAGGTTCAATTATGAAGAAAATAAAAAAAAATGGTGGAAATAAAACAAGTAATATTATAAAATGGCGACCATCAGACAAACACAAAGGTATCCTCTTTCTAAAATCTTCAGCAACATTTGCCAACACACGCGGGCTTACATTTAGAAAAGCTTCTCTGATGCGCTATTTCATATTGCCTGGTGTTATTGGAGGTCTTCATTTTCCAGTCCTATCACAAGAAATTCCCTTAGACATAAGAAGAACGATGTGGCTTCAAATGGATGGAGCTCCTGCACATTTCCATCGTGAGGTCCGTAAATATTTAAATCGATGGATTGGCAGGAATTGGATTCCAAAATTGTCACTAGCATTAATTTGGTTGAAAAAAGAAAACACCAGTTGAGAATTTAAGCATTAAAACTGATACTACATTTAAAATAAAAGCTTTTTAACAAAAAATTAAACCGACGAAAAAATCAACTGAAAAGCAAAAAATAAAATAAACCTTAGTCTAAATGATAATTGAGCTCCTAAACTAATGTAAGTAACTGATTTTGAGTCGGCGCCAAACAAACTAGCAATTGAATTAGGTGAAGCGTAAAATGATGGCAGCGAGATGCACGGCTGCGTTTTGATGACTTCTATCATAGATAATGATCTTCGATAATTATTTGTTTGGCGCCGACTCAAAATCAGTTACTTACATTAGTTTAGGAGCTCAATTATCATTTAGACTAAGACGGTTTATTTTATTTTATGCTTTTCAGTTGATTTTTCGTCGGTTTAATTTTTTGTTAAAAAGTTTTTATTTTACTTTTCAGTTCCGTATTTCGTCGGTTTAATTTTTTGTTAAAAAGTTTTTATTTTTCAATTTTTTGTGGCTAAAATCTACCAATTACTACCTACTTCTTTTTTTATTACTTCCAAAATACTTACTTACCCACCTTACTTCAACTATTACCAGTTAAATAATATGATTATCATACATAAAAAAATATGATGGAAAAACATAAAATATACGGGTCGAATAGAAAAGCTCCTCCTTTTTGGTTTCGTCGGTTAAAAAATAAGATATATTTCAAAAACCATAAGGTTTAGGTTAATTGAACCGTAATGAAACTTCCATTTGAAAAATAAAAACTCTGATACGTTTTGTATTTTTGGCACACCCTGTAAAATATGAAAATATTTTTAAAATGTAGCGCTAATAGGTCCCTATCCATCCTAAGGTGAAAAACTTTTTTAAAATCAAATGCTTCAGCCATAATGCTTCGTGTCGAATAACGTGAATAACCCATTTCGGTTTTGGTGAAAATGATCATTATTACGGTGGAGTGGAAACATGCAATCTCCGCAATCTCATGATAAAACTCCTGAAGAATGAGTCACAAGTGATGACATCTTTTCTCATTTCCAATTACACTCGCTATATTTTCATTAGTAATTGGACACATTTCAACATGTCCATCACAACCATGTATAATCTGATGATATTCTCGTACTAGATGGCGTTGAAAATATGAAAACATCTATACATTAATCGACGAATCTATATCTAATTGGCTACTAATGAAATGTTCCCAAATATCATCATCACTCTGTATGAGAATTTGTACAACATCCACTCGAATCTGCTCATAAACTTGCAAAAACATATTTCTTAGTCAAAATTAATCGTTTTTAATTAACACGCTTTTATTATTAGCTTCACTTGTAACTAGGATGCAATGTAATCAAATCTTGGAAATTAATTTTAACCTACTTCTTATTGTCGTACCGAAATGAAACTTGTGGTTTGGATGACAATACTATAATTTGGTATTTTGGAGCTGATCTTATGATGGAGCCAGGAGGTGAATAGTGGAAATATGGTGAATGCACTGAGGCCGTTCTCAGCATAATTTACAATTCAAAAATATGGCGAATGCACTGGTTCTCAGCATATTCGCCAACATTTAGTTATTAATAACTTCCATCTCATGTGGATGAATCAAACGAAGAGTTTTTCTCCCGTAGCCTTTTTTAGTCTGTAGCAATATGGACTAAAAAGGAAAAAAATAAAATTATAGTTTGAAAAAACTTAAAAAAACACGCATATATGCAAATGAGGACTAAAACTTTGAAAATAATAAGAATAGTCATTGACCAAAAAATTTTCTTTTACGTAAAAAAGCGTTGGGTGCTCTTTTCTCACTTTTCATAATGATATTAAGATAACTGATCAAGCACCTCACGCTTTTTTACATAAAAGAAAATTTTTTGGTCAATGACTTTATTCTTATTATTTTAAGCTTTTTAGTCCTTATTGCCAAATATGCGTGTTTTTTAGTTTTTTTCAAACTATACTTTTATTACAAGCTTTTATTTACTTTCACCTGTTCCGATGTGTGTAATCAAATCTTACAAGTTAAATTTGACCCACTTTTAGTTGTTCGATTAACGTGAAATTTGGCAGGTGTTCATAGTTCCCGTAACAATGTATTATGGATTTTTTGTGGGAGAAAAAAACAAGATGGCGGCTCCAAGATGACTGACGAGATTTGTGTTTATGGTCCGATTCTATTCAAAATTGGTATGTGTGGGTTTTCGGAGTCGGAAATTATGAATTATTTGTCAAAATTAACGAATTCAAGATGACGGCTCCAAGATGGCGGACGAGTTTTGTAATTATGGTCCGATTCGATTCAAAATTGGTACGTGGGTGTTTTCGTGGTCAAAGATTATGAATTTTTCATCAAAATTCATAAAATAAAAAGGGCGGCTCCAAGATGGCGGACGATCTCTATGATTATGGTCCGATTCTATTCAAAATTGGTATGTGGAGGTTTTCGGGGTCGGAAATTATGAATTTTTTGTCAAAATTCATACATTTAAGATGGGGAACGAGTTTTGTTATATATTCAAAATTGGTATGTGGGGGTTTTTGGGGTTGGAGATTATGAATTTAGACGAGGATTATTGTTTTTTCGTGTGGATATTCATAAATTGAAGATGGCAGCTCCAGGATGGCGGGCGAGTGAATCTTCAGATTGTCTCCTCATTGAAGAACTGGATAGCTCAGAACTCACAGGAAAAAGTCTCCATAGATTCAAAGCGTACTTACTAAAAAGCACAAAATAAAATAATTAATAGAAAACCTTTTATTCAAATGCGCTAAAAAGTTAAAAATAATTGCTTTGGATTTGTGACGTAGGTTATTCCGTGAGTTATAGATTCAAAAGCTTGTCGCTTTTGTATTCGAACTGAAAACTTTGCGCGACAATCTCTTGAACCTATAACTCACGGAATAACCTACGTCACACATTCAAAGCAACTATTTTTACAAGCTTTTATTTAGTTCGTTCGTTCGTTCGTTCGTTCGTTCGTTCATTAGGGTCAAATCTTGCAAGTGAATTTTCACCAACTCCGATTAATTTGAAATTTGGCAGGTACTCATGATTCCGGTGACAATGCATTATGGAATTTTTGTTAGAGAAAAAAACAAAATGGCGGCTACAAGATGGCGGACGAGATTTGTAATTATGGTCCGATCTGATTCAAAATTGGTATGTGGGGTTTTTTCGGGGTCGGTGATAATGTTTTTTTTTAATTCATAAATTCAAGATGACGGCTCCAAGATGGCGGACGAGTTTTGTGATTATGATCCGATTCGATTCAAAATTGGTATGTGGGGATTTTCGGGGTCGCAGATTATGAAATTTTTGTCAAAATTTATCAATTCAAGATGGCGGCTCCAAGATGGCGGACGAGTTTTGTGATTATCATCCGATTCGATTCAAAATTGGTATGCGGGGGTTTTCGGGGTCAGATATTTTGAATGTTTTGTGAAAATTTATAAATTTGAGATGGAGGGCGAAAGAGTTTTGTGATTATGGTCAGATTCTATTTAGGGGGTTTCCGGTTCAGAGATCATAATTTTTTGTCAAAAATCTATGAATTCAAGATGGCGACTTGGGGAAATTTAAGTTGGTGTGGGAGTTTTTGGGGTTGGTGATCATGATTTCTTTCAGCTCAAAACTTACAGGAAAGAGACCTTGTAATAACGATAATCTATTAGAAATGAACAGATTTAGGCGAACTAACTAAAAAGCAAAAAATAAAATAACTAATAAAAAATATTTTTAAAGACAAGCTTTTATTCGAGCCGTGTACTAAAACGTATAAAATAAGTTTGAGTCATCGCTGACAATGATTTAATTATTTTTTGTTAAATCATTTGGTTTCAAAAAGCTTTTCGCGCGAATTGTCATGGAATTAATACTTCGACAAGTTGTTACTTACCAACCAATCATTGCCCAATGAAATTAATTGGTACCTACCTACTTTTATGGAACACTTCGCGCGACAAGCTTTTTGAAACCAAATAATTCAACAAAAATTCATTAAATCATTGTCAGCGATGACTTAAACTTATTTTATACGTTCAAGAACACGGCTCAAATATTTTCTTTTAGTTATTTTATTACAAGCTTTTATTCAGTTCGTTCGTTCGTTTGGGTCAAATCTTGCAGGGGAATTTTGACCGACTTCTAGTCGCCGATTAATTTGAAATTTTGCAGGTGTTCATGATTCCAGTGACAATGCATTATGGAATTTTTGTTAGAGGAAAAACAAAATGGCGGCTCCAAAATGGCGGACGAGATTTGTAATTATGGTCCGATTTGATTCAAAATTGGTATATGGGGGTTTTTGGGGTCGAAGATTATGAATAGTTTGTCAAAATTCATAAATTCAGGATGGCGGCCCCAAGATGGAGGACGAGTTTTCTGATCATGGTTCGATTCGATTCAAAATTTATGAATTAAGATGTTGGCCCCAAGATGGAGGACAGTTTTCTGATTATGGTTATTTTTTATTCAAAATTGGTATGTGGGGGTTTTCAGGTTCGGTGATTATGAGGTTTTTGTCAAAATCTATAAATTCAAGATGGCGACTTCCGGAATGCGGGCGAGTTTTGTGATTATGGTGAGAGTTTTTGGTAGCGGAGATCATGATGTCTTTCAGCTCAAAACTTACAGGGAAGAGACCCTGTAATAACGATGCTCTGTTAGAAATGGACAAATTAAGGCGAATTAACTAAAATGCAAAAAATGAAATAACTAATTAAATAAATTATTTAAGCCGTGTAAAAACGTATTGAATAAGTTCAAGTCATCGCTAATAACTTTATTCAGAATTAAAAAATACAAAAGCAAAGTTTTAAATATAAAATAATATCAAGATGAAAATCTTGATTGAAGCCTGGGACTCGAAGTGATGGCGCATTTGCTGTTTCAGTTGGGGGAAAACCAGGAAAAACCCACAACACCATCAGAAATCAGATCATCAACTTTCTCATAAAAAAGGACACATGCTCCCTGGGAGCTGAGAGAATCAATCTTGGAAAATACACGGCAGTTATCGAAGAGGTGCCAACAATTAGAATAAGGGTGTTTGCAATATGCAGTATAGTGTCCATTGGAAATGCTGCCGCTATGATTAGATATGGCGTAGATATTATAAAGAGTATTCATTCCATCCTGAGCAGAATATTGGTCCAAATTCGCTGACAATGATTTAATTATTTTTTGTTGAATTATTTGGTTTCAATAAGCTTGTCGCGCGAATTGTAATAAAATTAATTAATACTTCGACAAGTTACTAACCCATCATTGTCCAAGGAATTAATTGGTACCTACTTTTATGAATACTCTGTAAAAATTAAATACTTTGGCAAGTTCTTACTTATCAATCATTCACTGCCCAATTCAAATTAATTGGTACCTACTTTTATGAACACTTCGCGCGACAAGCTTTTTAAAACCAAATAATTCAACAAAACATAATTAAATCATTGTCAGCGATGACTTAAATTTATTTTATATATTTTAGTACACGGCTTGAATAAGTCTTTAAAAAAATTCAGTTATTTCTTTAGTTTTCAGCTCATTTGAATAAAAGCTTGTCTTTAAAAAGGGTTTTTATTAATTTATTTTTCTCCTGCTTAAGAGGCAAATTAAAGGAGACATGAAGATTCCAGAACTAGAAGCATAGAAATAAAAGATGCATGATTTCATATGCTATCTACTTCTTTCAAAAATGCCACTGGAATGGATAAATTACCACACAATTGCAATAAAAGTTAACCTATTCATACACATAAAATCAACCAGACTCTTACATTTTGATTTCATCTACCGTAAACAACTTTTTAGGGATGGCAATTGAAGAAAGTGAGAAATCGAAAGTACAATGTTTTTTAAATCACTTATAAGAAATTCCAATTTCACAATTCCAGTTTAGTTTCAATAAAATGTAGTATTAATCTAAAAAATAAGTGAAATAGTTTTAAGGAAAAAAAATTTTTTTTTAATTTTAAAATTTAGAACAATGAATATTATTACATTTTACTGTTTTTGTTTCCTAAATAGATAATGAAAATGTAGATTATTCCGAATTACATTAATGAATTTCCTGTTCCATCCAGAAAAACCATTATCGAGCGGAATCCAATCAACGACAATTCGAATATAGAGAAATTCATCGGAATCAATGTTAAAATTCATACAGTCTGAGCACTGACACAGTTTTCAGAAAATAATTTTTTGAACATGGAACAATTCAATACAAACAATGGAAATAACCTTGCTAGTCGAATGGAATTTGGGCCACGGGGTACAAAAAATTTAAAATCAAATTCCGACTTGCAAAGTGATTTTCTAATATTTCCTTCAAACAAAAGGGCATTCCATTCACCATCCATATCTTACAATGGAACTCAAATTGAATTCCATCAAATAAACTCGAATATCTACCACCTGCAATCTTTCCTAATAAAAAACAATTTAACCCTCATAAATTCATGTATTTGACCAAAAAACTTGACCAAACCTATTTTCCTATATTTTTCAATTGGTGGAGCGTATAAAGAGATTACTTATTTGTTTTCGTGCAGAAATATGCAGTGATAGATACTAAGGAAAACTTTTGAAAAGAGCTTATGATGAAATTTGGGCTCGAAACAAACCTGTTTCTTTCTGAGTAGAGTATCACATAATCATTTCCCTAGTTTAACACAATTGAAAGTGATTTTCAAACGGTTTTATTTAGCTTGACTTATTTGTGTCTTGTGTGGGTCAAATCTAGTAATTGAAATTTTACCCCCTTTCTGTTGACCGAATGATCTGAAATTTGGTACACACCTTTCAGTTCGAATGACAATACAATTATGTGTATTCAGTATGATTGTAAATCCCACAAAATGGCAGATTACATATTTTTTTACTTGACTAGTAGAATACAGTACACCATGAAAAAATTCCAAATCCAAGATGGCGATCTGAAATGCGCCCAACCCCTAAATTTTATGATCTTACATACATTTTGTTTATTTCCAGGAAGCATTAGTTGAGTTTTACGTTGTCAGCATATTTCACTAGAATATTACATTGAATTATTTTATAAAATATAAAGGTGTTATGTAATAAATGTCGATATTTTACAGGATGATTCTCAGTTATTTATAAGTGAAAGTTCATAAAGCATGGGTTCGCAAGGCCTTCATTTTTGATATATAAGGTGTTAAAAATTTATTTTTATTTTGATTTTTCGTATATAATTTTTAAAATAAAGTCGATATTTGGAAGAAAATTGGTATTTGGGGATTTTATTAATATGAGAAATTCAAATTTGATCTTAGTTTGGCCCGTAATTGTAGGGGGCGCCGCCTACAGGTCTTTGTCTGTTTTGGGGAGTCACAACTTTGTCGTGCATGTATGTATCACATTTTCTAGAAGAAAAATCGATTCCTCTATATTTTACGTGAAAAAGGTATGCTTTTCAAAAGTCGCTACAGGCAGCCATTTTCGAGATATTTTGATTTATATTAATCGATGCATCCAATCTTCTTCTCATTGATTCGCGAACTCTTTGAAAATAAAAGTATCAAGTAGGCTAGTAAGTTTATTCCAATGTTTTTTTGGTGCTGTCAAAAATAATGTCTTGACGCATAGTTGAATAGTTTTATTTATTATTATTGTGATTATTTGTTAACAAATGGTAAATTTCACCAATGCAGAGTATGCTACATACATTTTACCTTCTCGTTGGGCCTGCCTGAAGAGTGTATATATTGGTTGGTTGGTTGAAAGCTGACGGTCTACTGTATCACTCTGTCGTCAGTGGTTCCTCATTCAAACAGGTTTGTGCCTTTAATTAGGTTTAGTAGCCTGTTGATAAGGTTCTTCGGATTCATGCCTGTTTCCGGGCTGATCTCTCCAAAGGTTCTACTTAGGGCGTCACAGTTGAAGATAATATGAGAGGCTGTTTCCTCCTCTTCATCACATAGCCTACACTCCACGATTTCCCTGCGTACTCTCATGGTGTTTAGATGTTTTCTTAGGCCGCAGCGTCCAGTCAACAGACCTATTATTATACGTGCCTTCGTTCTGTTCAGATTCAGGAGGTCAGCCGTCAGGGTCCGGTTTGGATGCCCTACCATGACTTTGCTGTGTATTTGCCCGACAGTTTGATCCCAATATTGTTGTGTCTTCTTTTTATCCACTCGTCGATCAGGGCCCTGCATCGGTTTTTGCTAATCCCATGTACAGGTTCTGGCCCTGTGAATAGCGTTTCAGATGCTTGTCTAGCTAGCTGGTCCGCTTTTGCGTTGCCTTCAATGCCTCTATGACCTGGCACCCACATCAAGGTGACCTTGTTGTGTTTTGCCAGCTTGATGAGGTTCTGGAGGCAGTCATAGACCAGTTTAGACTTTATCTGTATTGAGTTGAGTGCTTTGATAGCCCTTCCACAGTCAGATGGAGTCTAGATGTGTTTTTTCCTATACCCACTTTCTAGATTCTTCTGAATGCATACCATAATAGCATGTGTTTCAGCTTGGAATATCGTGGAGCATTTGCCAAGTGGTATTATGTAATCCCTTCTTGGCCTTACCCCATGTATTCCTGCTCCCGTTCCTTCAACCGTCTTTGAACCGTCTGTATACCAGACTATGTCCGCAGTTGATTGTGATTCTATACTCGGGGCTCAACCAGATCCATCAATTCGTGTTTCGAATGGTTTTTCGAATGAGTATAGGGGTTGCATGTAGTCTGAAGTCATTTCGAATTCTTCGATGTTGATTACACGAGGGATTCTGGTATGTCCAACAAAAAGCCCCGATTTTAGTCCACTTCGATATTTTTGAGGGGCACGTTGAAAAGCAGAGTTTATTTCAACGATATTACTAATATAGAAAAGAGGTATATTCGATGGAATAAGACATTGATTTTGAATGGGCTAGCCCAAGGAAGAACGAACGTGTTATGATTCAACGAGGGCAACATCATCTGAATGATTCAAACCCTTTTACCTCAACATCTTCACAATTTTTGATGAATAAAACTTTTGCGAATAGATCGCACCACAGTATAATTCATTCATTACAAAAATAACTCTACGTCAAAATGACGAATGAAATATAATAAGGGTTTGATAATAGTAAACAAGTACAGCATTATGTTGACGATAATTCGCGTTCAGTGGCGAGAAAGAAGTTTTTTTTAATGTGTTAAAAGGATTCACACTCATTATATGATTTATTCGCATCCCACTCATATGCGTGGAAGCGGTGCAGCTTTACATTTTTGTTGTTCATTCAATTAATAATATGGGTTTCATTGCTTACAGGGAAGAGTAATTTCTCAGTAAAAAATTGTAAGATTAACGGTTAGGGCCCTTCTGAAAAATAGCCAACTATGAAATATTTCTTCCGTTTTACATACTATGATGAAAGCATTTATAGTTGATAATAATCTGAAAAAAAATCTGATGAAAAATCTGCAGTGACAGAATAAATAACAGAATAATTCACAATGATCGAACGATAAGCGGAGGCGGGCCTTTCGAGAACTTGAATATTTGCATGTATGAGATTGAAAAAACGTCAGGCATGGAATTTCTGACACAAAATGACTATTATAGTTTCATAGACAGTGTGAAAAGGAAAATTTAGTTGAGTTATTTGGGGTTGAACGTGAATTCAATCATAATAAAAAAAGAATCAAGTTTAGCCGAGCCTCGAACAATGAAGTACCCCCATACCCGTACCTCAATGTTTCAGAAATTCCGAACCGAATGATGTTATTTATAACGTATTTTCAATAGTGCGATAATCCTATTTTTTCATTGTTCTGACCTCTATGTCGGAATTCCGAGTTACACGGAATTCAGAGTTACAAGTCAGAATTCCATGTTACAAATCGGAATACCGAGTCACAAGTCGGAAATGGTAAAATAAAAAGTGTGGTACTTCTACAACTTTGTACATATCAATCGTCCTGCAGAGTTTTTTTCACTTAAATATGTTTCATTAATGAAGTTTTTGTTGATAATCTATCAAATAATCTATGATCGCAAACGAAAACGAGCCCAACGGTCCCTGAAGGTTAATTTCCGACTAAATTATCACATTTTCTTAATTTTTCAAGTCGTAGGCCAGTAGAGATAGACATGATTTTCCCAAAATTTAATAATAATTACAAAAGTTTCAAAACTTCAGTAGAGTGAAGAGGACTTTCATATGATATGTAGTCTGATTTTGCAACCGTTTTTTCTGAACGAAAGGTGTTGAAAATCAGGATTTAATGGATTTTCACATTATTAGCGAGGAAAAATTCGCAAAAGTTGTGCAAACTTTCGAAGTTTTGAATTATTACAAAAGTTTCAAATAATGGTTGCAAGTGGAGATGTCCTGACGTAGAATATTTTCATTAATTCGCAACCCCGTCTACAACACGGAAATGAGGGTAAAATCAAAAGAAAAATATTTTCGTATTTGTACTCTACCAAAAAAAGCAAAAGTTTTGCGAATCGGGCAGACAACTCATTTTACCAATTGGTGGCAGTATAATAATAACTATGTTACAATGCGGAACATTGGGAATTAAAAACATATTTATTTTTACAACACTTGCGTTATCTAAATAATGAAGATTTTTATTTACCTAATAAATGACAGTCATTGTGTTACCAAGTTAACTATCGACCAAGAAGAAGCTCGTCAACGGTAGGTTCATTCAATGTTGAAAGCTAAAGTTTTCGATATGAATTCAAAACATCATATTACAATTAGGAATTTGCATAAAAAATACTCTTGAGTACGTTTGTTGGAAGATCGAGAATCTCTCGACACATTTTCATAATTTTCTTGATTCATTAAAAAATGGAGGAAATATTGAGATTTAAAAAACACTCGTACAGTTGTACATTAGTACGATTAACCTAAACTATGTTACGTCACAGTGATCTGTTTACAGAGTAATGAATGCACAGCAGTTTAGTAACATGATTTATTACCAGAATAACAAGAAGACTGACAATTGTATTTTTATGACAGACAACTTTATAACTAACCAAAAACAATGCACATTCATCTAATAGTCCTGGATCTACAACTGAAATAGAATTGCCTACCAACATGTTTTTCCCTCTTTATTTTCAAAATTTTTATAAATCAAGAAAATGATTCTTACGTATCGATTACATTTCAGTCCTCCATTCGGATTAAATATAATTTTTCATGCGAAACCACAATTGGAGTAAGAAAGTTCGAGTGTAATTTTATTTATATTTTGTTCAAGAAATCATACCTGTAAAAATTAAAATTGAGATGTAATATCGATTTACAAATTTTTATTTTTCAGCAACGTTTCTCTTTGATGATGAAAATTATATACTTGCGAGATATACAATCGATAACGTTTTGATATCCTTACTTCCATAGAGTATCGATTATTCATTTTAAAATCTCGTCGATTGCTATAATGTCATGTTGTGAAAGTTAAATTTTAAATGAAGAATGATGCATGTCATTTCTAATGCGATAAAAAATTAATTCTCCAATAGTCTTTTAGCAGAATTTGCACATTTTTTTATTCTTTCGATTGTTGCATTCGAAAATATTAGATTAAATTCATTGCTGATTAGTCGAAAACAGTGATTGCTTCTGAGATCAATAATTAGTTTCAAATTTTTTAATGGTTAACTACGTAACCGTATTATTCTTCGGATGCAATTTCAATCAACCAGTACAAAATATAACAGATATACACGATGGATTATCAAGTATTTAACTGGAACACTGTAGATATGTCGGTCTAATATATATCTTAAACCTATTTGCATAATGTTTGCAATTTATGGCCAAATTATAAAAAAAACAAATCAATTATACAAAAAAAAATGTTCCGTTGAACAATGACGGTTGCAAATCTCTTGCGTCACGTAAAATATTAGTCGTGATTTCAATTGCAATTTGCAGAACTTTTGCAATTATTTCAGATAGTAGAAGACAAAGCCTTAGAAGAGAGTACAGTATTATTTATCTTCATAATATGCAAGTCTATTATATATATATATATATATATAACATTTTACGATTTATATCTTCTACTTATTATAAATCTTTAATTATCTATTATTTATAATGTTATTATAATATAAATATAATTAAATATAAATTCATAATTATATATATATATATATAAATTAATATAATTTTTATATAATAGAGCAATAATCAACGAAAAAAAACAAACTCTATTTTCATAATTAATCTATTTTTATATAATAAATTAACAATAATTTATAGACTAAATTATTTAATATTAAAGATTTAGCATTTGAATATCAATAGGTATTTAAAAAAATAAATTGGTGGATAAATAGGTTCCATTTTCGTATGAGGTTCAAAGTTACATATCCACTAAGACCGATATTCCTTTATCTGCAACCACAATAAAAAACTCTTGTAATATTTCAATGCTTGTATATTGAAAATGGGAGCGTCGATAAAAAAAATTGATAAATCAATTATCGTGTTTCAGAAATGGTTGCAAATGTACGTAAATAATTTAAAGTTTTTCCGTTCACTTATCCAATTTGCAGAACTTTTGTAATTTTTTTAAACAAATTACAATGAAAAACTTAAGCAAATGACACAAACAAGGTTCCGTAACTTTAGAATGTTGCAAACTTAATGCATGTTGTAAAACACCATTACTATAGGTATGCCCAGTTTGCAGAACTTTTGCAATTTTCAGTGCAATAATAAAGCATGAAAACGTTTTTTGCAATTAAAACAATGTTCCGTTCATCGCAGACTTCTGCAAAATTTTATAGTTTGTTTTCATTAATGCAGTAACATACCGTTGAAGTTTGAAAACTTTGGAATTAATGTTAATTGATTGTCTTTATCTACTGGCCTATCGTTTCAACGAAATTGTTCGCGAATTGCACGACTTGTTTGAAAAACAATCTGATGTAAAATATTCAAACGTCGGTAATATGACTAGTATTATAGGTATATTAGCCCCGAATAATGACAACTGGACCGCTTTTTCAAACAAAAAGCATCTTAAACTAGTTCTTCAACAAACCTGTTTTGAAAAATGAATATGCTTCCTGAAACTATCACACCATCACCACCCACTGTAAAATTATCCTTGTCAAACACAATTAAAAGAAGGGTGCACTTTTCCGCGGTCGAATGCCAGTATTCGCCGGAATATAAAAAATGAAAGGTAGCTAGCGCGTGCAGCGCAACTATTTCACGCACGTGCACCTCAAATGTCACCGATGCGATGCGGTATACGAGCAAAGAAGCGTCGTCGGCCAGACTACGGCCCGCAGCAAGATTTCTTCGTGCCTTCGTGGTTCACTTCCATGTGTGGTTGGCGAGTTCTCTGTCCGACACACAGCGAAAGGTTGCCAGTGCCGGAGACTGGAGATTTATTTCTTATTTTGGTAGTTTGGACTATTAGACCAGGGCTGAAGCCTTTGAAAATGGTAAAAAGTTAAAAAAAAAATAATAGTAGGATGAAACCCATTGGAAAAGAAAGAGAATATAACAAAAATGAAAGGAAACATAATTTACGGGCGATCTGAGGTCGGGAAGTGGAAGGGGGTGAGTTTTTAAGGGTAAAAATCTCGATTTCCGGCAAAACTACGAGTCCTATGGAAAAAAGTTGTAGGTAATGAAAAGATCTACAACTTTTGTATCTACACTTTTTCCACATAACCTCAAAATTAATGTGAAAAATTCAAATAACTAAGTTTTTGGTTATTTATTTTTATTTTTCTCAAAAAAAAAATTTTTTTACACGAAATTTGGTGAAAACTTACCTTTTTATGTCCCAAGCACACTGTAATTTTTTTGATTTAAATATTTATTTTTGGAACGAAGTTCCTTTTCTCGCGTTGCGAAAGGGGGCTAGACGGAATAAATTAAGACCAAAAGTTGTAACGACACTTTTTGCCGTAGTTGTAAGCCGTGCGGCGTACGCGTGTTTCTCTGTCTGTCTCTCTCTCTCTCTCTCTCTCATAGAAAGCAAGCCAGTTATTTTCGTTTCGTCTTTCTATTTCGCATTGAACAGTGTGGTGTCGCGACGATTATTTTTGTTGAGTGTATACAGGTTTTTTGTACATAATAAATAATAAAAAATAATAACAATAATGAATCCTGACAGTGTTTCTGCACAAGTTCCGGATATTGCTGATGGAGTTAGGTAAGTAGAGATTTTATACAGACAATAATAAATTCTTATGTATTTTTAGCAAGTACGCATTATAACATCTCTTTACTATTGTGCTAACCAAGTCATACGCGTTATAATCTCTCCATTATTGTGTGTTTAGCAAGTGTACGCGTCATAACTTTAATAAATTTAAAAGCAAATTATATTTTAATATTACAATATCAATGCGTATGTACTCGTATGTACTAAAATTGAGCCAACTGATTAGGTTTATATTACATTATATTTGTTAATAATAAAAAAAATATTATTATAACTTAAAAAAAAAAATTTATTACAATTCCTTCACTAATTAATCGAAAGGAACTTCGTTCCATCCGGGTGTCCCTTGGCACCTCTCAACTTTTTTTCACCTTATTTTGACTTTATATCGAAAAAGCACCCTAATTTTCAATCAAAAATTGTCCCGTCAAAATATCAGTTTTTTTTAAAAGCTCGGTGGGCTTTTTGTTCGTTGATTTCTCTACTTTCTGACGGTATAAAAAAAATATACATTACTATGGTAAATGTTCTCAGAAAATGCAAAGAAACGTAAAGTTAATATTTAATAAGACATCTTCAATATTTTGAGAAAGTTGTAGAATCTTTAAATTATATGCGCAGAAGCCTATTCATTGCTATTATAAGATAACTTATATACCTGAATGACCTACGGGAAATTTTAGCCCATCAAAAGGTATTTCATAGAGAAGTGGGGAAGGGGGAAGGGGGTAGGAGGGTCTGGGCCTTACTACCTGTTATTTCTTTGCATTTTCTGAGAACATTTACCATAGTAATGTGTATTTTTTTATACCATCAGAAAGTAGAGATTTCAGCGAACAAAAAGCCCACCGAATTGTTTTGAAAAGCTGATATTTTGACGGGAGAATTTTCGATTGAAAATTAGGGTGCTTTTTCGATATTAAGTCAAAATAAGGTGAAAAAATAAATATTTTGAATCAAAAAAATTACAGTGTGTTCGGGACATAAAAAGGTAAGTTTTCACCGAATTTCGTGAATAATTTTTTTTTTGTAAAAGTTAAAAATGAAAAACCAAAAATTTGAATTTTTTACATGAATTTTGAGGTTATGTGAAAAAAGTGTGAATACAAAAGTTGTAGATCGTTTTATTACCTACAACTCTGCCATTTAACTTTTTTCCATAGGACTCGTAGTTTTTACCCTTAGAAACTCACCCCCTTCAACTTCCCGACCTCAGATCGCCCGTAAATTATTTTTCGTTTCATTTTTGTTATGTTCTCTTCCTTTTCCAATAGGTTTCATCCCACTATTATTTTTTTTGGTTTCAAAAATGATCGACCCTGGTCTATATGTATTATCCCACTTATACCGGCGATTACCTATTGGCGGTGAAAAATCAAAGAATTTGACTTCAGCATTTACTGTTTGGAATTGAACTGGAGAAGTCAGCGATTTCTAAAATAGACATCTAGGCGATATAATCCAGTAAATAGACCTTACAAACGGTCCGGTAGTTCTAAATTTTGATATGTTAACTAGGATGGTTATTGAGTGTTTAAAATGCAAAATGCACAATTCTTCCCCCTCCGCGCCCGCCACAATATTGGAAAAACCGAAAAAATCGGAGCTTTCTTCAGATTTTCGCTTCTATCTTCGTTTCTGTGCATAGCTACAAAAGAGTTCCATTCAATGTTGTGAAGAATAAAATTTCCTATAATTCACTTTTCGAATTTTGTTCCTAGTACTGATAGTTACGGAGATATGCACTTTTAAAAAAATTTGAAAAATCGCATTTTCTGGAAATTTGTCAAATTTCTAACTTTAGAACGCTGTAATTCAGTTATGGCCTATTCTAGGAAAACTAGGATTGGAACAAAATTTGTAGGAAATTTAATTACCTACGAAATGCATTTTATTAACCAACTCTACGTATTGGGGGGTAAACATAAAAGTTGAAACAACGTTCCATGGTCGTTATTGATGGTGAGTACCTTCTTCTCAAGGTTGTACGGAACAGAAGCTCGACCTTTGGAGGTATTTGCCAGGATTACGTCAAGTACGTTCAACGTCACTATGGTACCGATGTGATGGTGATTTTTGATTGCTATACTACAGATCCTTCTCAGCAAGGGACCAAGACTGCTGAACGAGCAAGACGGTACAAGGCAAACTCATCATCAGACGTGGTGTTTGACAGAACAACTGTCAACACCACACCTCAGGATAAGTTCCTGGCCAATGAGGGGAACAAGGACCGATTCGCGAATCTGCTCTCCAGGGAAATGCAAGCGTCAAACATAGCCACAGACCAAACTTCCGAAGATGATGACAGGTTGATAGTTGCCTCAGCTAAATGCCTCTCCCCCACGTACGACGCCGTCATCATTGTCGGGGAAGACATTGACCTACTCGTCCTGCTGACTGGCACAACACCTGCGGTGAACTACTCCACAGGCTGTATCTTGCTCCTGCACGCAATATCGGGCTGCGACACCACTTCAAACATTTTTGGGTTTGGAAAGAATAAATTCTGCCAACTTTTCAGGGAAGACCCTGATTCCTGGATCAGGCGAAGAGGTTCGAGGACCCTGCTGCCAGTCCCCAAGAAATTTCAGTAGCAGGGGAGAAAATCTTGGTATCCCTGTATGGTGGCAGTAGAGAACAGTCGTTGAGCTCCCTTTGCACTAGCAAATTGAAGACAAGTACCACCAAGCTCAATCCGGCTAAACTACCTCCGACCACTGACGCAGCACATTTCCACTTCCTGAGGACATACCACCAGGTCATGGAGTGGATGGGGATTGTCAAAGACCCTATCGAGTGGGGCTGGTGTAGAAAAGCTGGAAGACTGGAGCCCATCAGGATGAGTAGACACGCTGCTCCCCCAAACCTGCTCAAGACCATCTCATGCAGATGCACAACTGGCTGTATAGGGGCATGTGACTGTAGAACGGCGGGCCTAAAGTGTTCCGCCCTTTGCAAATTCTGTGTTGGCCAAGAATGTAATAACAGGAATGAAGTCATCGTCGACGTCGAACACGACGCCGATCTAGTAAGTTCACTATTTGACGAAAATGAATAACTTCGTCTTCATTAACTCACCCCCTACGAAACGAGCGAAGCGCATGAAAATTTGTTTTCTTTTCAGTTCTTAGTTCAATGACTACCGATTTTTGTATGATTATTACTGCCTTTTGTTCTTACTTTGTTTAAATAAATAAATTGGTGGGTTATTTGAAATTGAACATCCCCTCTCACCAGTAGTTACTCAAGTGCAATAGTACCTGCCTCATGAGCATTGCGCTGTAACATGTAAGAAACTCAAGTAGGATTGGTATAAACTCCAAATTCAAGCCAAAACTGGAAAATGATTAGTGAATTTTTTAGATACAATGAGGAGTCACAATAGCAAAAAAAGAGCAATATGCCGTTGTTTTAACTTTTATGTTTACCCCCCACTCCGTTACCTACATGCATTTTATAGGTAATTAAATTCACAAAAATTTTTATTCTGATACTTGTTTTCGTAGAACAGGCCATAACTGAATTACAGCGTTCTAAAGTTAGAAGTTTGACAAATTTTCGAAAAATGCGTTTTTTTTTTAAGTGTATTTTTCCGTAACTATTAGTCCTAGAAACAAAATTTGAAACGTAAATTATAGGTAATTTCATTCTTCACAACATTGAGTGAAACTCTTTCGAAGATATAAGCGAAAATCTGAAGAAAATTCCGATTTTTTTCGTTTTTTTTCAAGATGGCGGCGGGCGCGGGGAATTGTGCATTTCGCATTTTAAACACTTCCTAGACAACTTAACAAAAATTTAGAGCTACCGGACCGTTTGTAAGGTAACCCCCCTCTTTTTTTCTCTATTCACTGGGTTAATATTCATCTTTGAAAAAAGAAATTGTATATGTGAAATTTCCGATTCACAAATATTATATGATATTTCCTATTTTAGTATTGGAATATCCTGAATTACGTTTCTTTTGGGTTGTACTACCTAAATCAGACGTCTCTCCTACAATATGTACTTCACCATTGCAATGAATCCATAACAGAACAAAAGAAGAGAAGCGTAGAGAAATAAAAATTGGAAATGGGGATGTTTGAAAGGATAATCCCAGCAAGTGATTCTTTCATATTTGATAATGGACAAGTTGTCAACAGTGAACGTAATAAATATAAAAAATCCTTGAAGTTTTGTTTTTTGTTTTTTAACCGCTTTCTTGTTTTACTAAGCCTCAGAAGTTAATGAAAACTTGTCTGCATTTCCTCAAACTCGAAATGCACTATTCAAACTTTAATTGTCTTCCATATAAATAGCTCAAGAGTAAAGTAAAGTATATTTTCAAAATACACAAAAAAATTATTCAAAGAAGTGACTTACAATGGAAGTAAAATTCCCCAAATATGAAATCACAGCGTCCTATTACTAAAATAAGTTTTAATTGATTTTTTCCATTTATTTATTACATCACCCTGTGTATTTTAAGGAATTATGAAGTAAAAGTTGACTTATATTGAGTATTATCGGAACATCCAGAAAAAATTGAGTACTCCCTAACAACACAAGTACATTCCCTGTACATCAAAGGGACACCCTAGGGATGTTCTATAATCAAAGTAGGAAATCTCAGGGACATCCCTGGGATATATGAGGTACATCCCCTGGATATCCTCGAATGTCCTTTTCTTTCATTCATTTAATTTGAAAAATTGCATGGAAAATATGGAAAAAAATTAATTCCAAATTAATATGTTATATTGTGTTAAAATATGATGAATAAAAACACGACATACAAAAACTCATCCTGTATATATATAAATTCATATGATCAATAAACAAAAAATACTAGGTGAATCAGTTGATAATTGTACACATATTAGGGTGTTGCATTTGTTGTAGGCATTGCATTATCATTTTCTCTGTGGCTTTTCTCCTTGGTCCTCCTGAAAAACTTCTGCAAAGCCTCCTCAATCTGTTTTTTATTGCCATTGGATTCAGAAGACAAAGATATTATTGCAGGTGGAATTGAATTGACAATTAAAAAAATTACTAATAAAGATATCATGTTATAGATCTTTTAGGATTTACAATAATAGATGAAAATACTCACCAAGTATTATTGCTGCATGTGTTATGTTGTGTTTCAAGGCCCATTCAGTTAACTTTGAATTTATGTTATCATTTGAATTCTCAATATTTTTATGGAAGTTCTCAACAGGGTAATTTTGAACTAGGTGTTCCCTTGATGTTGTGCTCAATTCTCCAAGGAAAGAACCATCAGACAAATTTTCAGAACTTGAATCACATTGATCAACTTCAGGAATTTTATCTGAACTTGTAGAAGGTAATGTTATATGATTATCATCATTCACTGCCATCAATCGACTTGTAGAAGGCCCATTTCAAGCATCTCAAGATTTTTAATTTTGTCTTCCAAGTTTCCTTGTCCTTTTATAATATTTACTCATTGTATTTTTTCTCTCAAGCCTTGAGGATACCTTTCTCATACGATTCATTATATTAATATGTAACTATGATAGATTAATGAATATACTATAAATATAATATTCAGAATCGAATAACCATATTTTTGGAATAATCAAGTCGTTGATCCAAAAGATTACATTCAATATTTTGATAATTGTTTTACCAACCTTAAACACAACTTATTATTAAAATTTTTCGACTATGATATACACAAGACTATAACTGATAAAATGCTTCAAATGCTCACAAAAATCGTCAAATACAAAAGGACGCCGCTAATCTTTTTACATCGAACAAAGAAAACAAAGAAAAATTAGAAACTTGCACATTATGCAAAGTGAGGTTAACATTGTTGACAGATCACCAGAGAATTCAAACAATGTTGCCAAAGCCAAACAGGACAAAACCACAGAAACCGAAATGTAATTGTGATTGGAATTTGTGTATAATTTTTATCATTCCTGAGAATTCAAATTAAGGGTATATTATGCATTAATAATTTTCTGCTTACAAAATGGCCACTTCTCAGAAATTTCTGGGATATATTTCCATTCTCTTCATAGTTATTTTCCAGAAGAAAAACAAACATTTTCAAAACAAAATATCAACTTTGAATGAACTTACTGAATTTTCAATGAACATTTTGATGAGTTTCGACGATTCTTATATATGAGAATGGATATCAGAAATGCAAGGGACATGCATGGGACAACCTATGTATATTATTAAAATGAGTTAGAATAGCCGATCCAGCAGAGTTAGTTGGTGGTAACAGGCTGTTCAGAGTAAAACTCGTAGATCGCAAAGTGCATGAAGATGACGACGACGGAGACGGCATCCGATGCAATTGTTAGTACATGAAACAATTTTATTTGAGATTTTTTTGTTTTGTTTTTTACCGCTTTCTTAGTTGTTTGAACAACCCTCAGAAGTTAATGAAAACTTGTATGAGTTAAAATCACGGGGACCTTACCTTTTATAGTGGGATCCGAAACCACTCTTGGGACCTTGAAAAAATTTTTCACCAGCTGCGGGGTAACCTTCAGCAACAGCAGTTGACGTCCAGCCTCCAAGACGTTTTATGTAGATTAATCCTCCACCTGAATCTACTAGAATGTCTGGAACTGTGACCTGTGTAACGTTCTGGGTTAGATAGGCGTAAATAGGTAGCGATCTCTGCCGTCATCTTACCATCTGTCACTTTGGCGACACTTTGACGTCTTGATGACATACCTTGGTTGTCATAACAAATCTTCCAATAAAATTTAAAATAGAGGAACAAGAAAAAAAGCCCAGGCTAGATTCAATATTGAAACCTAAATTAGTAAGAATAGTAATAAATACAGGTAAAATCAATGAAATCTATAATAACGTCAAATTTGACTTCTTTACTTTTCCCCACTAGTGTGGGAAAGTGACCCTTTCAAAACAGAAATGCGTGCGGGAAGTGGGTAAAAACGCACGGTCGTAGAAAATAGTAATTTACGTAACAAGTCCGGAAAATAGTTTTTTTTTGGACGAATAGACAAAATTCTAGGACGAGCCGTAGGCGAGTCCTGAAAGTCTGTGAGTCCAAAAAAACTATTTTCGGGCGTGTTGCGTACAATATTTTTTCGGCAACCGTGTAGAATAACAAATCAATGAGACGACATATTTCTTTATTTCTTTATTATACATTTTAATTCTTATTTGAATTGAACAGAACAGAACAGAACAGAAAATACTACATATTAACAGAAACATTCTAATTCTTATTTATATTAATATTTATATTGAAATTTGAGCAATTGCTAATATTGAAGGGATTCAATTTGTTTGAAATGCTTGGTATATTTAAATTCCTTTTGTTGAGGCCAGAACAAGAAGGCAAAGTTTCCGTTTCACATTGATTGTTTTCATCTGATGATTTTTGAATGGTCTTGGCAATTTTAATTTTGTTTGTAAGTGAATTATCTATGTATCCTTCAGCCACATTGGTAGACTTCCAGCCACCGTGTCTCTTCAAATTTGTGATGTTTCCACCATTATCAGCAGATAACGTCGCCGAAGTTCGACGAATGCTATGGCCTGTGTAATTTTTAGGATTGGGTAAATGTAAAAATTCTGCGATTTTTATTCCGAGACTCCCAAAACTGTGGATACCAACAGGCTGAATCGAACATTTTCCTTTTTTGTAATTCACGAATAATCTGTTATGTGGAGTATGGGATGGCCGTAAAGATAAATATTGCCTATACAATAGCAGGTTATCTTGCCCAATTACAACAAAAGTTCTAACCCAATAATTGTTGCTACCTGAAAATTAAGTTGATACTTTTATATCCTACAATCGTAATATTTTGTTAAAATTACCTTCAGCATTAGATATGTTTAATTATCCGCTTCCCTAATGAATTTGTTGATCTGCTCACTGCTGAAGACCTCTGATTTCTTGGCTTTGTAACCAATATTCTCCCTTTTAAGAAATGCGATAACCTTTGGGAAAGTGGCTATGTTTACATTTTTCTTTACTAAAATTGTACTTTTCAACATAGAGTACATAGAGTAGAGGATTTGACAGTTTTAGATTTCTGCGCCAAATAAGCCAAAATTACATCCTCTGTAATAGTTTTGCATTGCTTCATATCCATCCATTTCGTGAACAAATCATAAACGTTTTCGTACCTGGATTTTGATTTTTCAGGCAATAACTGTGCTGTAGCAGCAGCTGCTATATTGGAAATTTCCCAAGGCACATTTTCAAAGTCACTATCGCTGCTGCTTTCCATATTTTATTGCGAATTGCGATCAAAAAACATGCAAACTTTTGACAACTAATTTCATATGAACTGTCAGCCGTTATTTCGTTGCTATGGTAATGATCAACTGCATTTATCAAAACTAAGATGCCTAAAAACCCTGGTGTATTCACTGATTCGATTTTGTTTAGAATTTTTGGGGGACAACAAATGAAAAACGTTGAATTCTGCTTAGAACTTCATTAGTAGATGGCGCGGTTAAGGAATGTTTGTGGTTTGTGTCACGCAAAATGTCAAACTTCAAACCTATGAAATTTTCTTTTTCTGTCAACATTACTTCATGCAAAAAATTGTTAATTGATTGTTTACAAAGATTATAGTGCTACGAACAAGATCCCGCTCAGAACAGTTGGCGCGAAAATGAGATGAAATCCTCGAAACTTACTACAATGTTTACACCTGTCTGTCAAAAATCAGATTTTTCTTGAGGTCTACCTGGCGATTTTTTCAAAGTGATTTCTTCTCAAATGGCCTTTTTCGGATCATGGAAACTTCCACGAAGGAATGAGAAAAGGTAGGAGAGTGGACTGATGTCTCTAGATGATGAATTAACTTGAAAATTGAGGGGACTGGAAAATGTCTCCGATGACATTGTTCCATTAAACTCGATACAAACTATTACCAAGCCATTCACTGCCCATCTCTGCCGAACTATTACCTCTCTAACAACCTTGTGACATGAACAAAATCAGAGAGTTCATTGTAGATATCATAAAATCTGTTGATGAAGTTGAGAAATCGATGAATCCTGGTGTGCGACAGTCTAGGCTGCTTCCAGCTATCTTAGAATGACTTCGCCGGAAAAGGTGAGCCCTACTAACAAAGATGAGGGTAGAAAAAAACAATTTAAATGCTTTTCTTTTAATTTTCAGTAACACCCCGCATGAGATATTCGGAGAAGGAGGGCGATCTAAACCAAGCAGTTGTTCGGAAGAACAAGGCTCACTCCCAAGATCGATAAGGCTAATGACTATGATAAGGATGATTATCACTTTTTAATAAACACATGAATTTCAAAAGTAAGCGTGGACTTTTTATTCTATGAAGATATATTGATTTTGACTAGTGAATTCCGAACCGTCCCAGAGGGTCCCATAGCTCTTTGGAAGAAAATATCCACTATACTTTTAGTCAGAAGACTGTCATCTCATGGGAATAATTTTATACAAAATATATTAAAAAAATATTTTTTATAAATCACAAGTTGAAAAAAATTATTCCAATGGGCAAAGGCAGAGAAGATTCAAATTAATTTATACATATACAGTCATTTTACTAGTAGTGGAATAATATTAGATTTTAGCTTCAGAAAGTTAGGGGACTGCGGGAACTTTTCACTGTACATTAGTGATGATGTGAGGAACAACATATAAAAAGTTACCAACCATAAAGTATGTGCTTAATTAATTATTCAACAAATAAGTTGCCAAATTACATTGTATATTGAATTTAAAAAAAAATGAATAAATAATGGTGCCACTCGCAAAAATGGATAAAATTTTTCTTTAAAATAAAAACTATAAGCTGCAGAATTTTTTCGTCAACGTGCGAAAACAAAGTGAGGCGGCGACTCTGAAGTGCAGCGCTGGAGGAGCACGTCGCCACGAGCGAAAATGGTCCAATAGTCTCAAAATGGCAGCTGTTGAAAAACTTCGCATTATTTCATTTCCATACCCAATATCGGCAAACTATAAGTCGTTTGATAGAGCTTCACTATCTCACAAATTTTACCCGATTTTTTTCTCTCAGATGTACACATAAATAACAAATAGGTAGCTGTAAATTATCATTCATGAAATCTACCTCTACGACTGGCCACGCCATCGTTTTTTCAATGTCATATTCTGGTTCAGCGACCTCGAGAACCCCTATAGTATCAATTTGGGTAACATTTTCCTAACAAAATTGTTTTTAATTGTTTAAACAATTAATAAACAAGCAGTGCACGAATATAAGTTTATAACTTTTTTCTGCAAGCAATTTCTAAGTAATATCGGGAGGTTTTAGGAAAATCCATGGAATCCTCCAGGATTCCAAAATAATGCATTATTTTAAGCTATTTTTACTCCGCTATATGACGGTAATTTGAGTTCTTGCGATAAGATAGTTGTGTGTCTGCCAAAATAGTGAACACCTCTTAATTTGTCCAAAAGCTGAGAGGTTCTTTCACTCAGATTGGATTCGAACCAATTGAAGCTTCGTCCTCTGAAGCTGTAGAGATGAAGCTTACGTAACAGTCAAAAGCCAAAAGCTTTAGATATGTTGCAAAACACTTCCTTCAGACTAGAATATAGATTTTTCAGAAAGCGAAAGAGATTACATCTCCCGTACTTTTATTGGATTGAAAGCTATCCGCTCCATCATAAGATTTTTATCACGAGCAAACAGGGACAGAAATACATAAGTACCAACTCGGTGGAGCTGTATCAATAGAAAATTAACCATACAAAATAAATTGGTACGGTACGTAATTAGAATTATTTCGGAACCCTCTTGAAAATTCTATATAACACTCAGGGTTATTATATATATAATACTGACAATATATAATAACATGGAATAGTTTGTTCTAAAATATGTTACATCGATCGATCAACCTCAAAATATTTCACAACGAATTGACATAACCTTAAAGGCGACAAAAGCACAATCACAGAACGGATCAGGAGACACAAATCACAAAAACACCTTGTGTGGTATGAAATTGCAGTTTACTGAATTATGACAAGAAACGACGTCGGCACCATCTGAAACTCTAGATAACTCCCTTTATCAAGTGGGCTGTTGTCCCCCAGTTTGTCCCAATATTTTACAGGTATAAGTGAATACACCATGCTTTTAGACATCTTAATCAAAACCATACCTACCAAGATTTTCATATTTACAATGACAACAACGACGTGATTCTTCCCGGCCTAGTCCGGGAAGTACGTACTTCCCGGACTAGGCCGGAAAATGCTACTTTCTCAATGAAAAAGCGTCCGGGAAGTGGGTACATCTCGGACGGTTGCCGAAAAAAGGTTTTTATCAATCTCAATTTCGAGAAAAACCTTTCACCCAATGCTACGGATACTGAAAAAATCGTATTGCTACTGCAATATTTGGGAATGTAGAAATTAACTGATTCTCGAGAATGTATGCATTTCATAAATAAATCCAAAAATGTTATTAAATTGCTCCAACCCCTTGCATTTTTCATAGGCAGGGTGTAATCTTACCTTCGCACACCCGTGAATGACGAGTGTATAATGCCATTTAATAAAGAATTGCAGTGGTTAAAAATCTGAAAAAAAATATTTGAAAACATGTTTTGTTCTTTGTAAAATTCGACAAAATTTTGGGAGCATACCCACCTAATTTCAGATGACCTACTCAGAGGAAAACTTTGGCAATTGCCGAATGCAATAAAAATTCAACTCGACATTTGAATTATGTGTTGAATGTTGAACTGATTGTGTGGTAAATGTATACATTTTAGGCTGCCTGAGGCACTCATCATAATTATCAGTAAGAAACAAACGACACAAACACTATTGGGAAAAGGGACAAACGTTCGCAATCGGATATTGTTTTTAAAATAATTTCGAGACCATTGCAGTTATTCAGAACACGTAAACTGAACACTGATACTCGCGGACTAGCGAAGAAGTCCTGAGAAAACAAGGCAACAAAGGAATAAGACATAACAATGGGAACCCTCAGAAGTATTCAAGAAAGCAAAATCCACTCAAGACTGGACATAATCAAAACTTACACTGACGAAGTACAACGAAGAAGTAAGAAAAGCAAAAAGGCAATCGTGAAAGAAGTTCTGTGAATAGGTATTAGATACCCCCTCATGCTCCAGAATCCACAAGATACTAGCCAAGTAAGGTACTTCAAAACAACCAGGTTACTTGAAGCAGGTCTATGACACCACCCAACAACGTTCAAGGAAAGCCTGTCAATGCTCATAGAAACACACTTTCCGTCCGCAGCAATCCATAACATACATCGATATGATTCACAAAGTATCTCTTTTCACTCTCCTGGAAAATGGGCATAACCAAAAATATAAACAACTATCTGACCCGACAGACGTTGTCCTGTCCAAATTTTTTTATTTCCATTTTTTTTTCCTGCAAACTCGTCCGTGTAGATTTTTTTGTGTTGTTCCATCTAGGTCATGCCTTTGATTCTACCTGCTTCCCGTTTTCCCTTTGTACCGTTTTTCCGTTATCCCGTTACCAAAATTTCCCGTTATCCCATTTTCCAGTTATCCCGGTTTTTTTCGGTATCCCGTTTTTCATTATCCAGTTTTCCCGTTATCACGTTATCGCTTCCTCCCATTTTCCCGTTATTCCGTTCACCCATTTTCCTGTTATACCGTTTCCCGTTATCCCGTTTTTCCGTTTTCCCGTCGAGTTCGAAACAATCGAATGAATTAGACATCACCTGAAGATGGCAAATGTGAATTTGCCGAAACGTCATGAAATCGGACCCTTTGAGGAACACAGAATGCGGAGAGAAACCCGAGAAACTATCTCAACACATTATACCCCGAAAATCTAATATATATATATATATATATATATATATATATATTTATATATATATATATATATATATATAAACAGTATCAAATTATAGATAGCGACACCTATAATCTGTGTGGTGGAGCAAATTAGACCTGTCATCGTGGAATTTTGAAGATACGAGATTTCGTACAACATCAATAGGTCACCGACAGATGCCAGCATAGACCAACCCACGATACCAATAGTCGTACTCCTAGTGCGTTTTAGGGACGCAATACAAATAACGAGAATATGAGAAATCTGTTACGAATCCAAAGGAGATCACCATCCGTCTACAGCCTGTTTCATGGTTTCCCAATCATCAGGACGGCTTGTGGTCTCTTTCAAATTCGTATCAGATATCTCGAGGTTATTACCAATCGGTACGTACGGAAATATGAACAGTATCAAATTATAGATAGCGACACCTATAATCTGTGTGGTGGAGCTTAGACCTGTCATCGTGGAATTTTGAAGATACGAGATTTCGTACAACATCAATAGGTCACCGACAGATGCCAGCATAGACCAACCCACGATACCAATAGTCGTACTCCCAGTGCGTTTTAGGGACGCAATACAAATAACGAGAATATGAGAAATCTGTTACGAATCCAAAGGAGATCACCATCCGTCTACAGCCTGTTTCATGGTTTCCCAATCATCAGGACGGCTTGTGGTCTCTTTCAAATTCGTATCAGATATCTCGTAGGTTATTACCAATCGGTACGTACGGAAATATGAATATATATATATATATATATATATATATATATATAAAATGCACAAAATTGTAGAGGTGACACCTATAATTCGTGGGGTGAAGCTTAGACCTAATGACGTGGAATTTAATGACACGAAATTTCGTGCACATTGATAGGTCACCAACAGATGTCAGGCTAGGCCAATCCACGACACCAAAAGTCGTACTCCTCGTGCGTTCAGAGTAACGCAAAAAAAAACGAAAGAAGAGAGATTTCTTACGATTCCAAGAAAGCCACATCGCCTACAGATGTTTCGTACCAATTCTCTAAGTTATAATACCTACCGGCAAGTATGAAAATGTTACATGCACAAAATTATATATAAATTAATCTCGATTCTTTGTAGGCGCAAAACGTGAGAACGGCTGGACCGATTTGTCCATTTTTTTAATGTTCGTTATAGTCCGAGGATGGCTGATACGAAAAAAAATAGGAGTTGCACGAAAATTGAAAAATTCGGCTATACAGTGAGCACCATATGTAACGGATAAATTCATTTTCTATGTTATTAGCCATTATCAAGAAAAACCCTAAAATATATCGATTTATGTTTTTTTAAAGACATTTTGTGACATTAAAAAATATGCGATATGGCTAATTGTTTTTTTTTAATGTTCGTAATACTCCGAATAAGGTTTTTAGGGAAAAAAGGAGGAGGAGGAAGAAAAGTTATTGAAAATGTCTTTATCCTGGAAAAGTTTTCAGGAATATATAATAAAAATAAATGCCTGAATAGGCTGGATCGATTTGGCTGATTTTGTCCTGAAAACGGGATTACGAACGGAAAAACGGGATAACGGAAAAACGGGAGAACAGGATTACGGACAGAAGTTTTCAGGAAAAACAATTTAGGGAATATAAAAATTTTGACAGGTCGGGTCAGCTAGTATATATATTATATATGTACGATAGAGCTCCATGACCTCTACAACTTTCATTCTTTTCTTTCTTTCTTTTTATTTTCTCTCTAAGATGTACACACACATGAAAAAATAAAAATCGGCTGTAAGTTACTATTCATAAGAATTAATAATTTTTGTTCGCCCTGTATGCTCCTTTCATTTGAAGTTTATTCGCTCGTGTCAAATATATACTATTCGAGTTTTCCTTTCGCCGATATACAGTACATAATTATTTTGACATTTCTGGATTTAAGTTAATTAATTAGATTTTATGGCATAGCAGAGTTCAGCTTTTAGAGAATGCCCGTATACCCCGGCCCGGCTGATTCACCCATCCTGGAACCATCTGTGTACCAGATGATCACATTGGTGAGGATCAGACGGTGCCACATCTACTCCAGTCCTTCCTTTTGGGAATTACTGACAGCCTTTTGGTGAATCATATGACAGGTGAAGAATTGTCCCCTGGCATCTAAGGAGTGGACAATCCTTCACTCGCTCCGTCATTGGTTGGAGCTTCTCAAGCGAGCGATAGCTTTGCGTGCCTCGTATTCAATGAAGAGGTGCAATGAGTGTCTTCAGGGCCCTAGTGGGTACCGTCCTCATTGGGTTTTTGATTTGCCGGATGCTGTACCTTGCCACCATACGATGGCTCCGTACGTAATCATTGGGCGTATGAGAGTCGTGTAGATCCAGTATAGAATCACGTACTGCCAGATGCCCTTCTGCATGCCCAGAACGCGGCTGTGTTGTGTTCGATATGATCGTTCCAGTTAAGCTTGTAGTCAAGGATGACTCCAAGGTACTTGACTGAGTTTTTGTATTGTAAGAACCTCTCATTGAGTTGGACGTTTGGGAGATCTCCTGGTTTGCGTTTCCTGGTGAAAAGAATCAGCTCCGCCTTTTCAGGGTTCACACTCCGCCCTAATAGACGGCACAATTTATCCACCCGGTTGAGGTCTTTTTGCATGGTGCCCCTCACGAGGCCGGACCTCTGGTCATCGACCAGGAGGACTATGTCGTCCGCATAGGCCTGAGTGTAGTAACCCAATTCTTTTATCTTTACTAGGAGGCCATCCACCACGAGGCACCATAGCAGAGAGGACAAGACTCCTTCCTGTGGACATCCCTTCGTGGGTACGGCCCCGCTAGAGCTACTTCTGATAGTTGCTTCAGCTAGTCTTTGGGACAATATGGCGTGAATCCATCTTATTATGGTTGAGTTCACGCCCCATTTCCTTATTACCTGACATATGGAATCAAATGACGTGTTGTCAAATGGGTCGATTAATTTACCTAGAGTGGTACCGGTCCGGTCTAATCCGCCCTCTTCCCTATAGACGAGTCGATGGAGAGCAGCCTCCGTGCCCTTGCCACTCTGGTATGCATGCTGGAGGTCGCTGAGTGGATTCAGTTACAGTACCTCCTCCCTGATATATCTGTCCACCAGCCTTCCAGTTGTCTTCAGAAGGAAAGACGTGAGAATGATGGCTCTGAACGCATTTGCCTGGGTGTAATCATTTTTACCAGGCTTGGGGATGAAGATGACCTTGGCTGTCCTCCATATGTTGGAGTGTCTCCCCGTCCGAGACAGTATAACCGCCTTGGGGCAGGGAGAACACCTCCAGCCTCGCTCCTGGGTCTTTGGATAAGACCTTGCTGAGCCTTGCTGCCTCTGGTAACGTGTTTATACCTTGGCAGTAGGTTCTCTCCCTCTGTGTTATTTGAATACTCTTCTTATATTATCTTTATGCTGACTTATAGTCTTCCCAGTGTGTGGGTTGTTTTGTCCGTTTGGCTTTATTGAGGAGTTTGCGGACTTTCTTGCGGTGGAACTCTATTTGTGAGTTCCACCTTGGAGTTTCACCTGCTTTGTCTACCTTTTTCAGGGGACAGCTGGCTTCGTATGATGACAGGATGGCTGAATTGAGACAATTTGCAAATGTCTCAATCTCCGCCTCCGATCTGTAACGTGTAGGCATGATCCCAAGCCTTTCCTTCAGTTCCTCCTCACAGAGGTTCCATCGGGTGGCTCTGGGATTCCTATACCTGCTGTCTCCTGCATAGCTATACCTGCTAGTGAGAAAAGTGTGTGTCGGTGATCCGCTAACGTTTCTTCCATCGACACATGCCAGTTCCTGACGTTCCCGGTTGGTTCCGAGAAACTAAACCTGAGATCGACGATTATTTGAGCCAGGGGCACTGATCCTCTGTTGAGGATTTTCAGGTTACTGGAACTCAGGAATTCGAGGAGTGCCCTACCTCTTGGGAGGAGCGGACCCCATGGAGGAGTCCACTCGGGGGGAGGAGGGGTGGACCCTAGATATGAGCCCACCGCTATTGGGGTGGATGAAGTTGGGGAGCCCGCTGGTGTGGATAGGGTTGCGGAGGATCCCAAAGTGGAGCCCAACCGCATGGGAGGGGAGGGAGTGTTGGAGGACCCCAAGAAGGAGCCCTCCAGGAGTGTTGGGGGACTGGTGGACCCTACTGGAGGGCCCTCCGGGTATGGGGTTTGGAGTTGGTGAATGGCTCTTACGTCCTTTTGGTTTTGGTTGTTATGGTTCCATAAGTTTCCCACGAGTAAGGGGGATAAGAAGTCACCGCACGTGGAGCCCCCACAGGTGCAGAAGGCTGAATTGAACTGGGTGCACCCGGTTTTCAGAGTATTGTCGCTAGTAATTGGGTGGCGCTCAACCATCCATCCCTTCGGCACCCACAATACCTTGGGATTAGGGAAGGATTTTAGAGTGTCCAGGCGGTTGAGCCGGGACTCCCGTGCCCCCTGTGACACGTACCGCCGGACACACTAGGTGTCCCACGGGTCGCTGCATCACAGGCAGTTCACAGTTTGAGTCGTGAGCTGATTCGTGGCGACGCTTTCGCAGCGGATTTAGGGTTTTTCTGGCCCCCGCACCCCACTTATGGCTATCGCTGGCCCAGGCCTGTGAGGGCCTCGGTCGTTCCCTATCCGTCATCTGGGACGCGCCTGGCAGGTAGCTCAACTTTCCCAACAGGTTATAGATTATTTGATAGCGAATAAAGAATATCACATAAAAAATATACCCAACACTCAATGGAAACGGCATATTCCAAGGAATAGTGTGATTGTTTTATCGATTTCGGATCGGTAACCTTCCTTCTGATTTTTTTCGTGAATTTCCTTCAAGACTTCACTTATCCTCTTCCTGGGCAAAACTTATTGGAAAATTGAGAATGAAAATATATTCAAAATCCGCACTAAAAAATTGCTATTTTAGACACGATCGTCAACGACGTCTGCCTTCACGCGCCTGACCCGTTTGGGTAGCTATCTCAGTAACTTTCGATTTTATTAGAATAATTTTTTTGCACTGAATTTGTACCTTATTGGAGTTATTCATGTTATGTGAGATTCTAAAATTAATGCCTATCTAATAGAAACAGAAACACGAAACAGGTGGGGTGGCGATTCTGTTGGCGATAGAAAGCGCCAGTAGTATTCATAAACGCTGAAATATAGTATTGAATTGATTTGCTGTCGCTTGGTATATTTTTTTCCATATTTAATATTGTACTATATTTATATTTATGAATTCCTCTTCCATTTGATGTCCCACTCGATACTGTAACGAACCTAGGCCGGACCTGTCGCCTCACACGTTGCCATCGACAGCGATGAGATCATCCCCGGAGATATTCGAGAACCATCCAGTGCGCTCTGCCGCGGAAAACAACGGTCAATATTGGAAACAATTGGAACACGCCGGTCGCCAACCGAAAGAATTCGAAACATCGAGAATGCTGTATCGGAGATAAATAGGCAAACCTCAAGTGGAGTAGGACAGGCTGAACGAGCCCATACGATCGAGGTATACAGTGGCGTAGTTAGTAATATAAATTAAGTTGTATATTTAAGTGTTAAATAAATTAGTAAAACCAAGTTAAGTTTATTTACGTTACAATTGGTGTCGGAAGTGAGATTTTGAAAATAAACAAGTGATCGTGGAGTGGATAGTCAGAAAAATAAATTGATAGACCTTTTTGTACGCCCAAAATAGACAGTGGCCCGGTTTTCGCGAAGTGGACAATTGTGCGTGTGAATATAAACTGATAATGCCTGCGTGAAACAGAAAATAGACAGGGGCCCGGTTTTCGCGAAGTGGACAATTGTGGTGGAATATAAACTGATACACCCTTCGCGTGAAACAGACAATAGACTGGTGGCCCGGGGAAAAAGAATTCGCGAAGTGAATTTTAACAAACTGATAAACTTTTCGTGTAAAACTGACTGATACCTCGTCAAAGACAAAATGTGTTCAAGAAAAGTGCGCCTTGCGGATTTGAAGGTAGCGGAATTGAAACAGGAATTGGAGGAAAGGGGAAATGGAAAAAAAGGTAAAGCAAGTACTCCAGGAAAGACTTGCAGAAGGACTTATACAAGAAGGTGAAGACCCCGAGACATTTTTATTCGAAGTTCCGGAGGTGATTTAAGTTTGGAATGAATAAACTGGAAGAAAATGCAAGAAGCCTAGAAGAGAAGTTCCCGGGAAAAAACAGAAGGCCTAAAAAGAATTGTGTGGTGTGGCTAAATTTCTAGAAGAAAGAATGGGAACCGTTGAGACAGAGATAGATAAAATTAGGGAGCAAAAAGAACACGGGGGGTAGATAAATAAAGGAAACGATCAGTAAGCTGAAAACGAATTAATATGCGCCCCCACAGAGATTTGGGTTTAAAGAAAATGCAATGTTGGGCTTGAGTTTGAACTTGATAAAGTTCAAGAGGGTATAAAAGATGTCAAGGTCATTTCTGAAATAGGGGAAACTTTCCATGAAGCCGCCCCAATTCGACGGAAAAACTCCATGGGGAAAATTACGCCGACAGTTTGAAGCAGCGGCCAAAGCAAATGGATGGAATGAGGGAAAGAGCTGTAGCACTAACACTTGCATTACGTGGAGAAGCGACGAATATTCTACAAACTCTACCGCCCAAGAACAGGAGGACTACGATCAGCTGATTAAACATCTAGAATTACGATATCAGGCCCATTTGGGAAAACGTTTCCACCCCAACGGAATCGCTGCCCCGGGGG